>JAYMSP010003889.1:0-18085 GCA_036897095.1 Plantago elongata
CTTCGGGTTTGGTGAGGAAAGGTGTTGCCCAAACCAAACTCATGATGATGAAGCAGTATGAGAAAGGGTTGCATAAGAATTGGGGTGAAGGAGCAGATAGATGAGTGTATTGTGGAATTGGGTGATGATGCATCCGCTATTTTGGAGGATATGGAGGCGAAGGTCGAATGCGATGGTTCAGAGGGGGAGGCTTCCATTAGTCATAAGGATAAATGAGGGCACTCCAAGATCAACACACTATAAATTTGATTGAATTCTGATGTTTTGTAATTGACTTAATTCTCATGTAGCTGACTAAGTTATTTATTTTGGCGATGTAATTTAGCTCTAGTGTCGAGCTTGACTTGTGTAGCTCTTGTTGTTGAGCTTTATTTTGATAGTTGATCTGTTGATGCATGTTCGATTAATGAATCTTTTTGATGCTCGTACGTGATGGATGAGGTTCAAAGCAAAAACATATAAAATTTGAACAAGTTATATTAGATGGTTCATATGCATAAAATACTTTGTCACTCCTACAAAACATATTTCTAAAATCTGGACAAATTTATTAACTGGTGCACATGCATAGAAGACTTTGTCACTCCTTCATAACATATTTATCCAAACTTTGGGAGATAGATAAATTTGTAATTCAAAAATAATATACATGAAATATAGCATTACAATTACAATAGTTCAACAAGACGAATTTATCAATCGATTCTAGATGCAAATCACCACCAATCTCTATTCAAAGAATATATAATCACCCATTTCGGGGAATTGAACCCGTGACCTCATGGTTACGGGGTGTGTCAGCTTGCCACTCGGCTACAAACGCTTTGACGAAAGTTAACTATGGGTTGGACTCTATGAGATTCGAACTAGAGACCTCTAGAAGGTGGACTCTCCTCAATACCAATTGAGCTAGGTTTTAAAAGGAAAGTCTGTTAGACAGCTGCAAGACCATCCCGGCCAGCCGGGGCTGAACCGAGAACGATCCTCTACTGCATCTAGTGGCTCGTATCGAACCAAACGGAGCTATTAATCACGCTCTGGTCAAGCAGCCATAGTTCATCCACCAAGCTTGGTTTTCTGTCTCCTTAGAAATCAAGATGCAGAGGTACGATCCTATAGAACAGATCCTGTTCAAGTAAGGTCGTAAGAAATTGAAATAACATATATATATATATATATATATATATATATATGGCTCGGGCTTGAAATATGAAGGATCAATTCAAAAATATATATTATTTTAGCCCAGTCAACTATAAAATATAAAATAAAACTGTAATATTAAATTAAATAAAAGTACGGGTTCTTACATTTGGTGATATACTTTGGTGATCGAGCCTTGTCATGGTGAAGTGGAAGTTTTTTGGGTGCTGAAGATGTACCTGATCGTTCGTGTTATTGATATCACTTCTTGATTAGTGGATTGATCTTGGTTGTGGATGCTTCCCATTTGTATTGTTAGAGAGCATTGTAGTGTTCAGTTTAGATTTTGTATTCGTAGTGAGGATGACTTGATGCTGAGGTGTCTCTTTCTGTTCTTTTCATGTTCATTCTTGTGTCCGCAATTCTTTATTAATAAAATTTAGCTGCTTAAAAAGAATTAGGTGCAATTCGTCAATCTCTTTCGTTCCCTTGGCATAAAGATCTGAGGTTACTCAAAAACCTGTGTGCAGAAGAAATTAGTAACTAGAATATGTTTGTTGAAGAAAATCGCGTTGGTGTTCTTTCCAGAATTGTTGAATCTTTGGGGTTGATATCTGATTCTGATAATGTCCTACGAACCTCTGCAGCAGGTAGATACATTTTTTTATCTACATTATTTTTGTTCCTTGTAAACAAACATATGTACTAGCTGGACCATCTACATGAATAATACTTCTATTATGTTGATTCCTGATCTATTTTGGTTTGCTTGACCATCTACATGAATATATAATGTGTATGAGGTAATTTGCAAGAGATTAGTTAATTGATATTACTATGTACATGAGGTTTGTGATACTACTTAAAAGTCGTTGTGTAAGTTGTTTGATATTGCTACGTTCTCTAGAAGAACCTTCTGAAGTTTGGCCCTTTTACGTCTTGAAAGTTACTTATTAAATTCACTAAAATGTAGATTTAACACAATATGTATTAAGGCTGATCGTAAGAACAATTCTTATAAAAGCTAGTTGATTTTACATATAGTTTGTATTTCCACTAAAAGAAACATGTACCCCTGTAAGGGTGTATGTGTAGTTTTAGACACTCAGAACGATCATTTCTTCACAAACACAAGGGGATAGTTGCATTGTATATGTCGATGGCCCTAAAAAGGGTGTGCAAACTCTACAACAATGGTAAGCAAGCTAACACAAAATAGTTACGGTGGAAGGAAAGGATACTAATGAAACATTATGAACTAAATATGTATGTATGTATGCATGCATGCATGCATGTATGTTACATACATACATACATACATAATTAATGAAAATCTCCTTTGCATTGCATTTTTAGAACAATGGTCGTAGAACAATACAAAAACCTCAAGAGCATTGACAAGCACACTATTAATAATTTAGACAAATTAATCATGAATTTCATGATTCCGACGTTATAACTTAAGTAGTTAGATCATTGAGATCTAGCTTTCAATATCTTGAGGGACTCAAGGGGATGAACTATGGTGATTTGCCCTTCAATATCTTGAGTTTCATTTGGCGTTTCTTGGTTCAGTGTGATATTCTTCATTTAATCTTGGTGAGAGGAGTATTTTTATATGCTCTAAGGAGTCCTGAGACGTTTAACTCAAGTAACTAGGCTAGTGCGATCTAGTTTTCAATACCTTGAGGGGCTCAAGGGGATAGACCATAGAGATTTATTCTTCAATATCTTGAGCTTTCTTTTTTTTGTTTTGCACTGAGTAGGGAATTTTTCCTTTAGTCCTGGTGATAGGAGTATCATGTATGCTCTGAGGAGTCCTGAGACGTTTAACTCAAGTAACTAGGCTAGTGCGATCTAGTTTCCAATACCTTGAGGGGCTCAAGGGGATAGACCATAGAGATTTATTCTTCAATATCTTGAGCTTTCTTTTTTTTGTTTTGCACTGAGTAGGAAATTTTTCCTTTAGTCCTGGTGATAGGAGTATCATGTATGCTCTGAGGAGTCCTGGGCCGATTAACTCAAGGAACTAGACCACTACAATCTAGTTTTCAATACCTTGAGGGGCTCGAGGGGATAGACCATAGAGATTTATTCTTCAATATCTTGAGCTTTCTGTTTGTCTTTTGTACCGAGCAGGGATTCATTCCTTTAGTCCTAGTGAGAGGAGTATCGTCTATGCTCTGAGCAGCCCTGGGACGATTAACTCAAGTAACTAGACCAAAGTGATCTAGTTTTCAATACCTTGAGGGACCCTTGATCACGTCTTAAATTACTTGCCAGGTGACCTGAAAGATGGCATAGGGTGAAGGAACGTGATTAAGAATGGGGCCGGAGGGGGATCTACGGTACACTTGTACCATCGTTGTCGTTTCAGATATTACCCAAAAAACGGCTTGAGTGTCGTGAGGGTTGATGGATGTGTATACCAAACCGGCACGCACCTTGGTGCGGACTTCGTAAAATATACACTACTAGATTTGTTCAAGAGTTGATGTTGGAATTTTTCCTAGTATGAAACTGGGACCGAGATTGGAGATTCTTATTGGTAGTGATGGACATTGAGCATTCCTTGATGTTTGAGCTTTTTTGGTGTGGAGATATGAAGTATGTGTAAATTTTATTGAGTGTATCCGATTTAGACGTTTGATTGATGTAATCTAGCACTAGTGATATGGTTTGGACATTTTCCTTTGTAATTGTTTAGTTGAGAACATTCATGTTGCTCTTGACTCGTATTAATGAAAAATTTAGCCGTTTGAGAAAAAAATATGAATTTAACAAAGATATCGTTACAATTGTAAAAAAAACTAGAATACGCTTCACACGCCTAGCGTGTGGCGCAATTTCTAATTAATATATATATATATATATGTATGTATGTATGTATGTATGTATATATGTATGAAAGAAGCAAATGATTGGAAAGAAGAAAGGGTTGATCACTACTGAGTTTGAAAACAAATCTCCAAACAAGCAACTGCTAATGTTTAAGATCGATTTATGAAAAGGCATATCACTCGATTAGATGGGCTTTTCTCGGCGAAATGATGAAACTTCTTGGGTTGGTTCGAGGTGGTGTAAATTGATTATGGTGTGTGTTTCTTCCGCAGAGGCCTCTATCCTTATTAATGGCATCCCCACTTTGCCGTTCAAACTTGGAAAAGAATTACGGCAAGGGGATTCCTTCTCCCCATTTCTATATCTTCATGTGACGGAATGTTTAAGTCGTATGATTTATAGGGCAGTCTGGTCGGGATCATTCTCTCCTATCCATGTTGGTAATCTGGTGGTTGGAGTATGGCATCTCCAATATGCAGATGACTCAATTATCTTTGGCGAAGCTGAGGCAGAAAAAATTGTTGCTCTTGAAGGAGTTTTAAGGTGTTTTGAATGATTTGAAATTACGTGCACTCGAGTGCTATATCACTATTTAATGATCTTGAGAGACTGAAATGCACATTACATATTTTGTTGATTTCTCCGCAAATATATGATTGAAACGATCTATTTGTACCTTAGTATGTAAACAAGAGGGAAAATGAAGGGAGCGGGTGTGGCTTGAGTCACAGTTTACTTCAATGTGGCTTGAATTAGTGTTATCTATTGGGTAGTTTTGTATTGTCTAAAAACTCTTTTATAGTTCTTCAAATTAAGTTATTAATTATTGTTACTGTGCTTCTTCTATAAAGAATACCAAGTCTTTGCTTATATAAATACTCCATTATTATTTTTAAAACGAAAAATATGACCCGAACTTCGATACTTCATTAATATTTTTGAAATGAAAAATATGACTCGAACTTCCTACTTATTGTTTATACTAGTTAACGCTATTTTATAGTTAAAAGACCATATCAACTGCATGTTAACAATATATCTAGCTAGTTGCCAAGCAATCATCTTTAATTAATCCAAAAGTATCACCATATTACAAAAAAATTAAGTATAAATATTGTACACTGTAAATTGAAAGTAAATCACTAGCCCACACCACTTGAAAAATACACTAACATTCTTTTCTCTACCGCATCTGGAAGTTGAGTGTCTTGATGCAAAATGCATAGACCACAGCAAATAAAACTGAGAAACCAATCAAAGCTGCTACAACTTCTCCATGGAAGTTGGGATCATATCCAAAATGGTCCTGAATGTAGTCCTTAATCATAGGACGCAGAGGCGAACCGGTCACACTGATCGTATCCTCCAAGTCTCCGAACTGGCCTATAATCAGCCCGTACACTGTCCATGAAACGGGACAAATCCAGTAGTACCAGGTCCACCACTTTGGCATTCTCTGAAATTTCAAAACCAGAAAAAGGATTCAAGACCGCGTTTTTGTTTGGCCTTAATAGATAGTTTATTGAAGTGTGAAGTTACTTACAGGTCTTGGGATGAAGAAGCCGCAGAACAGATTGAATATCATATAAAAGGATGCTGCAACGATTGATGCTATTTGGAAGTTCGGTGTGATAGCAACAGTCATCATCCCATAATATGTGAAGTATAGGAGGGTGAGGAACGTCACTAGGAAGAAATAGAAGAACTTCCCTACTGCCCATTCAAACTCTACCATAGCATACACAATCAATGTGTAGTATATAGTCTCAAAGAGCACGTATGGTATCTCCACTATGACCTGATTCATTATCACACAAGTATCAGTTGCGTTAATTACATGTTCATTTTTTGTTCCATGAAGTGATCAAATGTGTAATATGTAGACTCGTACCTGTGACATTGCATAAGGAAAAGCTGAATACATTCCTGCAGCTTTTTCCCTGTAAAAGACAGTTCTTTCTGTGGCTACCACAGGCTGTACTGTTGCACAGTTACTCATTCCCACGAAGAACACCGAAACATGGAGGGTTCCCATAACTGCCAGCAGACTATAGTCACTGTCCCTGAAACCAAAAGACAGAGGAAAGGTATTTCAATATAAGAATTCTAGGTTCTCTGATCACCAAAGATTAGAAGTATATGATTCATGAATTTAACGCCAACCTTCGAGTCCCAATTCTCCAGAAAATTGTCCCAACAAGTAGAGCACATGCCAATGCATACAAGTATCTAACAAGATTGTACTCGGGACTTCTCCAGTAAGTCAGCCAGTTCTTCCAGGTGCAGGCCTTAAATTGACCCCACATAGACTCTGAATACTGTGTGGCAAAGTACAAGTCTTTTGCTCCGGGAGGTGGTGTGCTTAACTCGTTCACTAAAGCCTTGTTTCTCCTGAGACAGCCACATGTATATTGTTATTAACGTATTCATTGTTTAAAATCAGAAGTTATATATCCTTCTTTACATACTGATATAAGGGTGTTGATCTGTAGTATTCTGCGAAATCAACACCAAGCCGGAGTTCTGTAGCTACTGCACTTGCTTCAAGCATCCACGTTGCTGGATTATATTTCTCCTTGATTTTTGCGACGCCAGGGAGTGCCTACACAGATGGCCATTATATGTTTGTGCTTTTCCACTTGAGGTTATAGAGACTGTTGTTTAAAATCTAATGTATGTGATACCTGGAAGTGGTCTATCACATTTTGTGAATGGCGCCCTAATGGTCCTGCATAGATGATTTGTCCTCCTCTTTTCAAGAGAAGTAGCTGCATCGAGAATAGGTCGTAAGATTTATTGAAACGATTGATTGAGCGAGTAGAGAGTTAATAGAAGAATGAACTTCTGATTACCTCATCAAATGATTCAAAGATATCGATACTAGGCTGATGAATAGTGCAGACAACAGTTCGTCCAGTGTCAACCGTGTTTCTAACCGTCCTCATCACAATAGCGGCTGCTCTTGCATCAAGACCAGAGGTTGGTTCATCCATAAATATGATGGAGGGATTCGCCACAAGTTCAACTGCTATTGTCAATCTTTTTCTTTGTTCGGTAGACAATCCAGTGATCCCTGGTGTCCCAACGAGGGAATCCTTGAGATTTCCAAGTTCAACCAGATCCATCACTTCATCTACAAAAGCCTGAAATGGATAGAATGAATTGTTTAATTTATTGAAAATAGTATGGGGATGAGGTTTTAGGTCTTTTAGAGATCTCACAATCTTTTGCTCCTTGGTAACGTCCTTAGAAAGCCGAAGGAAAGCAGAATATATCAGAGATTCACGGACTGTTACTTGAGGCGAATGGATATCAGTTTGTTCACAATATCCAGAAATTCTGGCAAACGTTTCTTGATTTTTCGGAAATCCAGATATTCTAATGTCACCATCAATATAGCCACCTGTTTTTCGTCCAGCCAGAACATCCATCAGTGTTGTTTTCCCTGTTCCACTAGCTCCCATTAATGCAGTCAAAACTCCTGGTCTAAATGAACCGGTTACTCCAGAAAGCAATCGTAGTTTGTCATCGCTCACTCCTTGTCCTTTCATTTCCTGCAACAAAAGGAAAACGATTCATTATCGTGTATAGAAAATCAGCTGGTATATAATATTAAGCTTAAAGGGATATACGTTAATACCTGTGGCATATCAACGGAATAACTGACATCGTCAAAAGACATGGTTAGAGGCGTAAATGGTAAAACCATTCCTCTCTTTGTGGCATTCAAACTTGGACGGTTGGCCGTATGCTGGATTGCCATTTCAACTTGAGGAAAAAGAAGAAAAAAAAAAGCTTAGCTTCAGCAAAAACATGTTTCTCCTCAATTATAACAAGTATCGTGGCCTTAGCCCTTATGTATAATTACTTGAGTTGTTTCCATTAGATTCATCCAAGTATTCTTTCTTTGACTGTGTTGGTGCTTCATTCATTGCGTTCTGAGCATTATCCATTTCCCTAGCCTGCTCTTTGGATATTATAGCCTGTGGCTTTTCGAGAGCTGTAATGTAAAAGCAAGATCAGAATTAGAGTCCGTTCAGCTTATAAACCCTGCATGTGCACGTAAAGATTTAGCAACAGGACTTACGATCAAGATACATAAGTGCAAATGTGAAGAAGGTGTTGAAGAGTAGCGTAAAGCAGGTTAGGGCAGCAACACCTATCCAGTATCTGTTCTCATCCGTATAAATACCAAAATATGTCAGAATAGCATCCCCCAATCTTGTTCTTCCATCTAAGGCCTGCACATATCAACAATTAATCAAGATACATTTTTATCCAACACAATGATTTTGTAGCTTATTACATATTACTAGATAACAGTGGAAACAACATACCAGTCGATTCATCCATCTTGGTGCGTACATTTCATTTACAGCAAGGGCATTATAACTATAGCTAAATGGCGAAACATCATAGGCCCATCTCCACCAGTCTGGATATTGTGCTGCAACCATAAGAGTTTTGATATCACTAGGCATGACTTGGTACATGCTTACATGGATTTCACATGAGACTATTTGAGATTCTGGAATCAATAGTACTGGTAACTAACCTTTAGGGATGATGAAACCACCCAAAAGGAACAAGAGTAGAACAGCAAGGGAGCCGCCTGTGTTGGCAATAATCAGTGTTCTGCTCAATGCCGCAACGAATCTGAAGAGTCCAGATGCCATTTGTTGAATCAAGAATACCAACACTAATTGCTTGAAGAACCTGAGAAAAATGCCTTATATCAGTTCGTTCATCATGATAACCTATCATTAGCAAGGAAAATATGGCCTAAGAAACAATCAAAGTGTACCTGCTAGCTTCAGGGGCGTATCCAATGATGTAATATGTTGTAGCAGTCCATACAATAGACTCAAATACAGATACCGGAAGGCCTAGCAAAAATTTTGGAAGAGTGAAGGTCCAAGGTGGGTGGAAAAAGAAGTCTCGTTGTTTGTAGAAAACTGGAAGTCTCATTATGGTGAAAGGCAGTTCTGAGAAACCATTGAACGTGTTACATATCATAGCAAACAACAGAGCACCAATGAAGAGTCCACCATCTTGTTCATTTCTAGTATGCATTCTAGTCCTCAAAAACATGGTTGCTGCAACAGAGGCCACCATGAATAGCTGGATGGCCTTGAAAACGTACACAAAAGCATGCCTTTTCATCAAAAGCCATTCCTTGTCGAAGTTAGCTTTTAGAAGCTCCGTTGTTGAGATGGAATACTTCTTATGCACCAGAGCTGCTTTGTGATGCTGGCTTTTATCGTACACATCTGCAAGTTCATTCTCAAGTTGTTGGCTCACATGGAATCCCTTGAACTTGTTTGCAAATTCAGTTACTGTAATGTATCTGTATGGCTTGCTTCTATCTGCCCAGTATTGTCCTTGGTCTTTCCTCGACGTTAACTGTTTCAAAAGAATATTAAGATCAATATGCTCAAGTTTAACTATTCCAGTGGTATCTAGATGAGAAATTTTATATGTATGTACCTCTTGCAAGAAATCAGCAACTCCTTTTCTCTCTGGACATTTGAACCCACAGCTCTCAAAGAACTCAACGACATGTTCCCGTGGACCCTGGTATACAATTTGTCCTTCTGATAACAAAATGATGTCATCGAAGAGGTCAAATGCTTCTGGAGCCGGTTGGAGCAGCGACATGAAGATGGTGGCATCGGTGTACTGTACAACCTGTTGCAAACACTTGACTATCTGATATGTCGTGGAACTATCCAATCCGGTTGATATCTCGTCCATAAAAAGTGTTTTTGTTGGCCCAACAATCATCTCCCCTGTCAAAAAGTAATGATGAATATCCTGAGTGTGCTTTTCTGTTTTCTCCCATAACATTTGTAGGATTAAGTTTTCTTATTCGACACCAGAGGTAGTGTCTAACTAGCAGATGAAGCAAGAGACGCGAAATATCTACCTGTTGTAACTCTCTTCTTCTGGCCTCCTGAGATTCCTCGCATCATTACATTGCCAACAATTGTATCTTTACAGGTATCAAGTCCCAATATCTGCATTTTTTCAGTTTATTAGGGCAACATACAATTGGTCTATGGCTTATTTTTATACACAGAAATCAGAATGTCTACTAGTACTGTGAAACAAAGCATTAAGATATTTATCGCACGTTTGTTTTCAAGTCAAGAGGTTCGATGATTCTTACCTTTAGAGTGTAATCAGTGGCAAGGCCACTTTGAACTCCCTCCATTGCAGTTGCCTGACACCATGAACAACAAAATGTATGTGAGGAAACAAGCGAAAAACAACACAAACTTGAAGAATTAAATTATGATAATTTTCTGTTCGTTTGAACACTCGAATTGCATTACCTTCATGAAAAGATCCACTTCGGCATCTGGCAGGATGCCTGCTTCCTTTTCCCTTCTTGCTAGCTCACTCAAAATTTCTGTTCAGTATAACAAAATACAGATCACTTAAAACTGAATGCAAGGAGGAAAGGAATCGGGCATGTAGATATGAGACTACACGGATTTGAAATATTCATTGTATTATCTATCCTGATTTTCAAAGCTTATGAACAATCGGATGGATCCTACATGAGATTCCATGCCTGATTGAACTGCTTGAGAATTAGAATGTAGTAAGACTTTTTTTTATAATTATTACCTAGACGCGATCCAACTCCTTGGCACCTCGCTGAAAAATCAAATGTTTCCTTGACAGTCATTTCTCCTACATGAACATCATGTTGACTGATATAGGCTGCTGATTTCTGTGGAACGAATTCGTTAAGCTTATGTCCGTTGTATGTGACTTCTCCTGTTGTCTGTTACACATTTTCAGAATGCAGATAAGTTATAGAATTATCGTGTTGAAGCTAAAGAGACTTGCAAATTTAGAAGTCCGGGCACCTTCAAATCGCGATCCAATTTCCCTGCTAGAGCTAACAAAAGTGTAGTCTTCCCTGATGATGGTGGTCCTAATAAAAGGGTCATCCTGTCACATTTACATCAGTATAAAAACCTCTCACAAGGTGAACTTGTTCATAAAAAAGTTATACTAACAGTAACAGTTTTTCATAATTCTTAAATCCTAGAGAAGATCGAGAGCAAATTATTCTTTTTACCTTTTCGGTTTTATGATACCAGAGACGTCTTTAAGAATAGTCATTTTTCTCCTCTGTCCCAACTTAATGCCGATGGCACCCAATGCAGCCTCTGCGATGTTACGGGTGGTGTTTGTAAGTGTCGGGAGTCCCCGGTCGCCCACTACGCAGTTAGCCTCTACCGTCAAATTCTTGAATTTTACAACCACTGTAGGAAGCTTGATCCCAACGCTGGACAACAAAATTGTTTATCAGGTGCTTGTTTTCATCAAGCAAATAGAAGTGATACTAGTACACTAAGTGTCGCAAAACTTAGTAGCACTTTATTAATGCATGTTGCAAAAGAAAATAATATTATTCTCAACAGAAAGTCCTTCTCCGTCCTAATTAAGCAAATAGAAGTGACACTAGTACACTAAGTCTCGCAAAAAATTAGTAGCACTTAATAATGTATGTCGCAAAAGAAAATAATATCAATTCTATATGAATATACCTCCTCCGTCCCAATCAATTTAAATGGGCTCCAAAGTTATATAATTTACATTAACTTGAATACTTAGATACTGATTGGTATGCAGTTGAATAGGTAAAACTCAATTTAAATTAATAATTTTATGTTAATTGTCAGATAATAAATACTGTTAGGTACATGTGAAATGGATTGTAGGAACTACGAAATGCAATGCATAGTTTAAATCCTGTAATAAATATCATTATAACATTTAAATCGGTAAAGTTCAAATAATTACATTTAGGTTTGATTTGAGTTGACCAAGACTAGATGACCCTTTATATTTTTGTGCTCTAACTTAATTTCTTATTTTTCAATCGTTGGAAGATTTTATTTTAACTTTTCTTTTTCTTCTTGAAATCATATTTACTAGATCTTAGATGTATATACTTGTTGAAATGAATGGTATCTACCTACTTGAGCAACGAATGTTTACTAAGAAATGTGATAAACTGATCTTAAACCTTAATCAGATGTGACTTGACACAGTAATTAATTGTTTAAGGCTAGGTCCGAATGTGACAGGTAGATAGAGAACAATAGAACGTGCCTTTATGAATTGTACGATGGTTTATAATGGTTTAGTAGCAGATTATCTGAATTTCGCCCGGACTGATTGGAAATCAATTTAAACTGAAAAATGATCATTTAAATAATTTATTTTTATACAAAACATACTATTTAAATAGATATTTTTCAATTTAAATCGATTCTTAATCCGGCCCTTATTAGTGTAGCTGGTGGTAGCAATTAAATAATTACTCTCACCACCTGAGCAACAACCTGAATCGAGGTCAACAATAGCTAAGTAAAAGTCATAGTATAAGTGTGTAACAAAACTTTCACAAGTCACAGTATGCTGGACCCTTAAAGTTTATTTAAGAATCTTTGAGCCACACAATAATGAATATGATGTGAGTGTGACATCTATATTCTAAGATTAGATTTTGTCTCACTTACGTACTTTCTCATTGGCAGATAATCTAATTAACAAACGCGCGTCTAACATGGAGTATTAAATAAATTAGAACTATTATTACCAAAAACAAATTATAGTATACTGTTTATAACTAATACAATAATGTTGGAAGAAAATCATTTTGACTGTTCGATCCAGAGTAAAAGTTTATTTACCAATTTGACTTAAATTTAAAGTTAACTATTTAAACTTAAACTGAATTTTTATGTTATTTTCTATTTACATATAAAAATACAATTGAAATTAAAATAATTCGATACATTCTAAATAAAACAGAGTTTTATACTGGATGTGTAAATAATATACATATGAAACATGTAATTTCAATTAAAGAATTGAAAATTGAAAATTAAAGCCTATTTGTTATATTGCTGGGCAGTCATCTCTCTATTCAAATCGAATATTTTGTATAAAAGAAACTCAAATTCTATATCAATCGGTCCTAAAAACACAAAGAGTAATACGAGAAGTTTAGATTGAAAACAGAAAAAAGGGTAAAAGAACTGACCGATCGATACGATCTCTGAATTTGATCAAGAACTTCTCATTATCTTCCTCAGCAACTCTGATGAATCTGTCAATGAAATCTCTTCTATCAACTTCATTAAGCTTTCTGACATCAACTTCCTTATGCACTACACCCTTGACGTTCATCCCTTCATCCAGATAAGACTGCAGTATACTCTTCCGCAACCTGTCGTACGTTGGTAACTTCTCCAAAGCAGCCCATCGCAGTGCTGCTTCATCTTCGTCTGCCGAAGCCATTCGCCTCGAACCTGACTCTGCGAACACATCTTCCATGCTCCGGCTTATTTCCCGGCCCGAACCACCGAACATTCCAGCCATTTTGTTAATGTCTACTATATATCTCAAGGTTTTTGTTGGAATGAGGATTCGTTTTGGTTAGTTTTATAGGAGGAAATGTGTACAACTTACAGCACACTTAAACTACAGGAGCCTACTGAAAATTTAATTTCTGAGAAGGTTCTAATGTGAATACGTTATTAAGGCGTGTTGGGGTGTAGGAATCAAATAAATTATTGTTGGAAAGACTTCTAGAAGAAATGGGTGTGCGGTAAATAAAGGTTTGGTACTAGCTTTATTTACAATTTCTCCATAAAAATAGGTCCATTTTTACCCGGGCGGATTAATTTAGAATTAGAATTGAGTTGTGTTTTTATATATAAAAACTGTAAAAAAAATTCAACTGCAATTAAAGTGTCTCAATTACAACTCTAAAGTAAACCGTCTAGACCAATTTTTAGGTTCTAAACATGATTAAGTATTCTAAAAAAGGGGAATTGTATTATTAAAATAATAAAATTGTTTAACTAAGACATCTATAAATAATGTTTATAATAATATATGTTAGTTTCAGAACAAGTTATTACAAACTGTCACTTAAAAACTTTTTATATCTGAAAAGGTGATTTTCAATTTTCACTTTTTCTAAATCTCTTCGTCCATCATAATATATATCTTAGTTAAATGTCATGGTGGTGGGATTAACGTTTCATTTTCTCATTTTTATGTCCCACATAAAACACATCCTTTTTTTTAATTATTATTATTCTTATTAAACGGCTAAGATGACAACTACTCATGTACCAATTCATCTTTACTCCTAAACCACATTATACCGTCAACAGAAATCGAACTCTGCACCTCCTCCTACTTTCACATACTGTTTTTGTCAGTTATTAATTTCATTTTAAAATGAATATATTTAAAATTTAAGACATATTATTTTTACTAATTTTTAAATTTTTACAGATCAATTTTAGCAAGTCAATAATATTAATCTACTTGAAATGAGTACATATTTGTTCCGCATGGAGTACAAAATAAGTTGAAAACAATACTTCCTTCGTTCGGAATTAAACATCCCACATGGCTAAATACATAAATTTATGCAAGTAATAGTGTTTCTTTAAAGTGAAATTATGATGAAGATAAAGGTTGTAGACAATGATACCGATCTTTTATAATTGATTAATTTTTTAATTATAATATTAGATCGTGGGATACAAATATCGTTAAACATGGAAATGGAACGATGAATGTGAAATAGTTAAAAATGACATTCGAGTTAAACATTGAAATCGGATGGATGGAGTATATGAAAAGAGGAAGTAATAGCTGTTGTCAACATTATTTGAAAAGTTCAATAAGCTTCCATTATTTTATTAAAAAAATTATTGATTCTTAGTTCGTCATAGTATAAACGTGAACATCATCATCTGGCGAGAAAGTAAATTATTGATTCTTTAATTGTATGTGCAGTTGCAAAACGCACATGCTTATTTCATTTTTAATGTTTTAAATCTGAAGTGTGAGTTTACTAAAAAAAGTCTTCTCGATTACGAACTACTTTTGTACTTTGTCATATGCTCGAGTAATAACAATGGTTCAACCACCACTTTAGTAGTTTACTCTCACGTTGAATTTGGAGCTTCGAGGAAAACAGTTCATACATGTAATACTGTAATAATTTATTTTGATTTACATGGCTAATTTCTAAGAAATAGTTTTGTAGAATTATTCTTCCCACACTCTTTTAATGTTAATTAATTATTATTTGATGGTAATAATAAACACATTGGATTTCATTAAAATATTTGGAATTTTTGAAATGGTTACTGAGCGTTTATATCTCTAATTTATATATGAAAGGATAACTATAATGACCAAGACCAATAATAATCCGACATGAATACTTATATCAACTCTCTAGGTGATATGACGATCTTATTGTACCAATAAAAATTCTTTCTCATGCACAATTCGAGACACATTTCAATTGCTTACCCATCTTAAAATTAATCTAGAACAAACACAATTAGTTATGGAGTTCTCAAAATTGATTTTGGAAAAGAAAGTTACACCTTGTTGATATGAGTAATGTTAGCAATCCCTTTAGGCTCTTTGAACTGGACTTGAAATTGTGAGGTATTATATTTTGTATCGACCCAAAAAGTCATAGTTTAAGTTAAGAAGTCTTAAAATAGATCGTGGGTTGGGTAGTTCGTGGAGCGTGGAACTTTGACCCAAGTTTAGTCTCTTTAACTCCAGCCCATTTTCTTGTCAAAGGGTTAATTTTCCGTGATCTAGTCCAATCCATAACTCTACTTAAGAGCCTTTAAGCCTCAAATTAATTGCCTAGCTAAGAGATACCTAAACGATCGGATGTTTCTGTCTTTATACCCTCGATGCCGCTTTCTTCTATATTCATACATTAATCAGTGCTTCCCCTTCATCAAAATCTTATAGCACTTTGTGCGTTCTTTAAATCATTGGACGGATCGGAGCAGCAGGGCATGACTCTCGGTTGGACAGGTTTTAACATTATGTGTGTTCGAGTAGAGTTACATCGTTAAAAGGTAAATTGACTTGCATGCACAAATATATTTATGTTATGATGTAAATTTTGTATGGTTGATTATTATCATTGCTATGATATGGAATAGATGTAAGTTTTCCTATGAGGCTATAGCACATTCATATTTTTTTGTTAGAATTGTAATTTATGTTGTATGGTTCATGTATTGATGGTATTGCTAAGTGGCAGGATGTAAATTTTGGTCATCTTGATAATGCATGTGTAAGGTGTGCTATTTGGTCTTGACATGAAAATTCGTACTTCTTGCGATGGTGATTAAATGAATTTTGTTATGTACTGAGCAACATCTGATCCTTATTTACAATTGTCATTCTCGGTTCAGTACTTAAATATATCTATTTGTCTATTACATTGTGTAAGTAAGATTCCTTAGTCTACTTGTATTTGACTATGTTAGTAAATAAAATGTCATGTTGTTTGCAGACACATTAGTCCATTTATACATTAGTTAGGGTTTACATGGTCGAATATAGGGGTTGAAACTCTAAAGTGTGTAAAAGACTCGACCCGTGCAGCACTAGACTAGTTCGTCTCGAGATTAGCTAGAAAGCCTTCTAAGGAAAGTGTGTGTATGAAGAGTGTGTTTGAGAGCTTGGAAGTTTGCAAGAAATGCTTGATTACTTATTGATCCAAAATAGTGAGGCCAAAGGCCTATTTATACAAGATTTCACCTCTTTTAAGGAAGAGTAGAGAGATATCTAGAGTATTCTACTTCTAGATCTACCTACTAATTACAAGCTACTAATTCTCTACAATTTACATGATACTTCTAGAGAATTCCCATATACATGGCTCCTCTTGATTCTTCTAGATAATTCATCCATGGACTTGGACTTTTGTTGGACTTGGGCCGCGCAAAGTAGATGGGTTGTGACATTCTCCCCCACCTAAGTCGTTGTCGTCCTCGGCTCGACCTTGGCACGGTACTCGTTGATCATGTGCCTGAATTGCCACAAATGATCCTCATGTTCCCAACTACTTTCAGCATCGGGTAGTTCCATCCATCGAACGAAGTACTCCATGTAAGGCGGAACCCCTCTCCTTCGTATTTCTCGATGGGAGATAATTTCTTCCACATTCTTGTCAAAGGAAGTGACCATGGTTGCGGGTTGTCGAACCGAATCTCCCCTTTCCAGATTCTCCTTGTCTTCGTGATAAGGTTTGAGTTAGCTCACATGGAAGATCGGATGAATCTTGAGTTTTGGCGATAACTCCATGCGATAAGAGACGTTCCTCACTCGTCTCTCAATTGGAAACGGTCCTTCGTATCTCCGGATTAGCCCTTATGCACGGACTGTAATGACTTGAATTGTTGGGGAAGTAACTTGACCATTACTCGGTCCCCTTCTTTGAACTCCACGGCATGACTCTTAAGATCTGCCCACTTCTTCATCTTCTTGGCTGCCTTGTCCAAAGATGCCCTTGCAAGATCGGCCTCCTCTTATAAAGATTTGATGAAAGTGTATGTCGAAGGGCTATGTCCCGAGTAACCTGTCGCTATGTTGTGAGGAGTCATTTGGTTGTCTTCCGGTTGCTAACTCGAAAGGACTCTTTCCAGTCGATTCACTCCTCTGCAAGTTATATGAAAACTGAGCGGTGTCCAAAAGCTTCGCCCAATCCTTCTTATTGGCACTCACGTAGTGGCGAAGACACAACTCCAATAGGGCATTGACCCGCTCGGTTTTCCCATCAGTCTGGGGATGAAAGCTGGTCGAGAATGCCAAGTTAGAACCCAATAACTTGAACAATTCGGACCAAAACTTACCAGTGAATCTTGGATCACGGTCGCACACGATCGTCTTAGGCACTCCCCAAATTCTTAACGACATGCTTCAAGAGCAACTTGACCGTGTCCAAGGCTGTAACGTCAGGTGAGGTACCATACATCGAAAATCTATCTACGACCACAATGATGGTTCCATATCCCTCCAACTTTGGCAAACATGTGATGAAATCCATTGAGATGCTCTCAAATGGATGCTCAGGCACCGGTAATGGTTGGAGTAATCCGCCTGGATGTTGTTGTTCCACCTTATCTTGTTGGCACACTAAATAAGTGCGAACATATGCCTCGACATCGTCCCTCATCCTTGGCCAATAATACGAGTCCTCCAACAAGGTCATGGTGCGATGTATCCC
>JAYMSP010003890.1:0-18085 GCA_036897095.1 Plantago elongata
TCACTAACAAATCATAAAGGTTTTATTCTTTCTTGAAGGACTTGATATGTTGGTTAACAAACTCAAGTTCCTTCTTCATCCCTTCTATCTTTGCATGAAATTCTCTCATCAATGCGACAAGACCATGAACACGGTCTGCCTCCTTCATGTTCGCCTCAATAATCTTCGTCCTAGTAGTCATAGCCCTTTCCTCGTCATGAACAGATGAATTGATAATCTTCTCTATTTTCCTCTCACCAAACAATTTGCGAACATTGTCGAGTGCTTCTACTCCGCTTTGAGGTTTATATTTTTCCAACAAACTATTATGCTTGCATACGTTTTTTGGCTTTGTGCACTCTACACAAGGTACAGTGATTGCATTGTCAAACCTAGCATTCATATTGAGTTTTGTTTTTTTTGTGCTTTTGAGTGTCGACGGATGGAGAATATATAGAAAAGGAACTTTTAATTCTTGTTGTAATTTTGGGTGTTGGAAATTGGGAATAAATAGGGAAAACTCACCATGATGCATTTGCTATTGTCATTTTCATTCTTGTTATTTGGTATATATAGAATTTGCATTGTATGAAAAATATGCAATTTCTTTTAAATAATGTAACTCCATCAAAAGAATGAGTCAAGTATGTGTTTGACGCGATTTGGTCAAAAATCTGCAATTTTTTTTACATGTTGTTGCTTTATCAAATGAATGAGATAAGTATGCGTTTGAACGATATATTTGTAAAGAATTATTTTTTTAATGCTACTTCTTTGAAATAAGTATACATTTGGCATGGCAAGATGGGTAATTATATCAGGTAGTTTCACATTTTTTGATTTGACACTCAAACTTTCTACCATTAATGATTTCTTATATATATGTATGAATATCTATAAATCAAATTTTTATGTAAAAAAATATGTTTTTGCGCACGGAGTTCGCAAATTCATATATTGATTTAAGATTGTAATAAGTGCAACTAGGTAGAATGTAATATTCACAACTTCTAGCGTCTTAAAGAAAATAATCAGATTACAACGTTTGATAAACTATAAAAAAAATCTAATTACTTCACTAACAAATCATAAAGGTTTTATTCTTTCTTGAAGGACTTGATATGTTGGTTAACAAACTCAAGTTCCTTCTTCGTCCCTTCTATCTTTGCAAGAAATACTTTCATAAAGGCGACAGGACCTTGAACACGGTCTGCCTACTTCATGTTCGCCTCAATAATCTTCGTCCTAGCATTCATAGCCCTTTCCTCCTATGGAACAGATGAATTGATAATCTTCTCTAGTTTCCTCTCACCAAACAACTTGCGAACACTGTCGAGTTATTCTACTCTGCTTTGAGGGTTATATTTTCTAACAAACTATTATGCTTGCATACGTTTTAGTGCTTTGTGCGTCACTCTAGACAAGGTCCAATGGTAGCATTGTCAAACCTGGCATTCATATTGTGTTTTGTTTTTTGTGTTCTTTTGAGTGTCGACGAATGGTGAAAATATAGGAAAGAACTTTTAATTCTTGTTGTGTTTTTGGGTGTTGGAAATTGGGAATAAATAGGGAAGAACTCACCCTGATGCATTTGTTATTGTCATATTTCATTCTTGATATTTGGAATAAATTGAATTTGAATTGTATGAAAAATATACAATTTCTTTTAACTAATGCTACTCCATCAAAAGAATGAGTCAACTATGTGTTTGGCGCAATTTGGTCAAAAGTGTGCAATTTTTTTACATGTTGTCGTTTTATCCAATGAATGAGATTAGTATGCATTTGACGGGATATATCTGTAAAGAATTTTTTTTAATGTTACTGATTAAAAATAAGTATGCATTTGGCATGGCATGATTAGTAATTATATCAGGTAGTTTCACAGTTTTTGATTTGACACTCAAACTTTCTACCATTAAGGATTTCTTATATGTATGAATGTCTATAAATCAATATTTTTTGTAAATGAATATTTTTTTGCTCAAGGAGTTCGCAAAATTCATATATTGATTTAAGATTGTAATAAGTGCAACAAGGTGGAATGTAATATTCACAACTTCTAGCGTCTTAACGACAATAATCAGATTACAACGTTTGATCAACTATAAAAAAAATCTAATTCCTTCACTAACAAATCATAAAGGTTTTATTCTTTCTTGAAGGACTTGATATGTTGTTTAACGAACTCAAGTTCCTTCTTCGTCCCTTCTATCCTTGCATGAAGTTCTCTAACAAATGCGACAGGACCATGAACACGGTTGCCTCCTTCATGTTCGTCTCAATTATCATTGTCCTAGCAGACATAGCACTTTCCTCCTAAGGAACAGATGAATTGATAATCTTCTGTATTTTCCTCTCACCAAACAACTTGCGAACACAGTCGATTGCTTCTACTATGCTTTGAGGGTGATATTTTTCTAACAAACTATTATGCTTGCATACCTTTTTGTGCTTTGTGCACTCTACACAAGGTACAATGATTGCATTGTCAAACCTGGCAATCATATTGAGTTTTGTTATTTATGTGCTTTTGTTTGTCTGTGGATGTAGAATATATAGAAAGAACTTTTAATTCTTATTGTGTTTTTGGGTGTTGAAATTGAGCATAATTAGGGAAGAACTCACCCTGATTCATTTGTTATTGCCAGATTTCATTCTTGATATTTGGTATAAATTGGATTTGCATTGTATGAAAACTATGCAATTTCTTTTAAATAATGTTACTCCATCAAAAGAATGAGTCAAGTATTTATTTGGTGCAATTTGGTCAAAAGTGTGCAATTTTTTTACATGTTGTCGTTTTATCAAATGAATGAGATAAGTATGCATTTGACGGGATATATCTGTAAAGAATTTTTTTTAATGTTACTTATTTAAAATAAGTATGCATTTGGCATGGCATGATGGGTAATTATATCAGGTAGTTTCACAGTTTTTGATTTGACACTCAAACTTTCTACCATTAAGGATTTCTTATATGTATGAATGTCTATAAATCAAATTTTTTTTGTTAATGAATATTTTTTTGCGCAAGGAGTTTGCAAAATTCATATATTGATTTATGATTGTAATAAGTGCAACAAGGTAGAATGTAATATTCACAACTTCTAGCGTCTTGAAGACAATAATCAGATTACAAGGTTTGATAAAATATAAAAACGATCTAATTCCTTCACTAACAAATCATAAAGGCTTTATTCTTTTTTGAAGGACTTGATATGTTGGTTAACAAACTCAAGTCCCTTCTTCACCCCTTCTATCTTTGCATGAAGTTCTCTCACCAATGCGACAAGACCATGAACACGATCTGCCTCCTTCATGTTGATTTGCGAACACTGTCGAGTGATTCAACTCTGCTTTGAGGGTGATATTTTTCCAACAAACAATTATGCTTGCATACCTTTTTGTGCATTGTGCACTCTACACAAGGTCCAATGATAGCATTGCCAATCATGTCATTCATATTGAGTTTGTGTTTTTTTTGTCCGTTTGAGTGTCGGCGGATTGAGAATGTTTAGGAATGAACTTTAATTCTTGTTGTATTTTTTGGTGTTGAAGAATAGGAATAAATAGGGAAGAACTCACCCAGATGCATTTGTTATTGCCATATGTCATTCTTGATATTTTGTATAAATTGGATTTGCATTGTAATACCCAACATCTCACATCGCTTGTGATTGGAAGAGACAAAGAGTATATATGTAGTCCACCACTTTCCTATGGTATGAGGCCTTTTGGGAAAATCAAAAAGCAAATCCGAGGGCGCTCCTGCCCAAAGTCGACAATATCATACTGAGTAGTCGGATAATTATGCGTAACCTTGCCGATCCAAAGGGTCGGGACGTTTCAATTGGTATCAATGTGGGACTATTTGGCATTTCGGAAACTAAGTGGCATGCGGGGCGAAGTGCTACATTGTACGGGCGGTGGGAGCCACCTTTTGGGCCCGTAGGGGCCACCTCTAGAATCTTGTACGGATGGTTGTTCTCGGGACAACCCACAAGAAAGCTCGATGATGACGTCGAAAATTTAAAGGGGTAGATTGTAATACCCAAAAATCCACTTCGCTTGTGAGTGGTAAGGTTAAAGGGTATATATGTAGACCACCACTCCCCTATGGTATGAAGCCTTTTGAGGAGATCCAAAAACTAATTTGTGCAGGCCCAAAGCGGACAATATCTTACCGATTGGTGGGACTGTCATGCGTAACCTTGCCGGCCAACGGGCCAAGTCTCGATCCATTAATAATCGGGTCATCACAACTCACCCTAATGCATTTGTTATTGCCAGATTTAATTCTTGATATTTGGTATAAATTGGATTTGCATTGTATGAAAAATATGCAATTTCTTTTAAGTAATGTTACTCCATCAAAACAATGAGTCAATGACGTGTTTGGCGCGATTTGGCCAAAAAAGTGCAATTTCTTTACATGTCATAGCTTTATCAAATGAATGAGATAAGTATGCGTTTGACGCGAAGTATTTGCAATGAACTATTTTTTTTAATGTTACTTCTTTAAAATAAGTATGCATTTGGCGTTGCATGATGGGTAATTATATTAGGTAGTTTCACATTTTTTGATTTGACAATCAAACTTTCTACCATCAAGGATTTCTTATATCTATGTAAGAGTATCTATAAATCAAATTTGTGTAAAAAAATATGGTTTTGCACAAGGAGTTTGCAAAATTCACATATTGATTTAAGATAGTAATAAGTGCAACATGGTAGTATGTAATATTCACAACTTCTAGAGTCTTAAAGACAAAATCAGATTACAAGGTTTGATAAAATATAAAAAATATCTAATTACTTCACAAAAAAATCATAAAGGTTTTATTCTTTCTTGAAGGACTTGATATGTTGGTTACCAAACTCAAGTTCCTTCTTCGTCCCTTCTATCTTTGCTTGAAGTTCTCTCACCAATGCGACAGGACCATTAACACGGTCTGCCTCCTTCATTTTCGCCTAAATAATCATCATCCTAGCAGTCCTACCCTTTCCTCCAAATGAACAGAAGAATTGATAATCTTCTCTATTTTTCTCTCACCAAACAACTTGCGAACACTGTCGAGTGCTTCTAATCTGCTTTGAGGGTGATATTTTTCCAACAAACTATTATGCTTGCATACCTTTTTGTGTTTTGTGCACTCTACACAGGTCCAGTGATAGCATTGTCAAACCTGGCATTCATATTGAGTTTTTGTTTTTTGTTTGCTTTTGAGTGTCAGCGGATGGAGAATATATAGGAAAGAACTTTTAATTCTTGTTGTGTTTTTGGGTGTTCGAGATTAGGAATAAATAGGGAAGAACTCACACTGATGTATTTGATATTGCCATATTTCATTCTTGATATTTGGTATAAATTGGATTTGCATTGTATAAAAAATATGCAATTTCTTTGAAATAATGTTACTCAATCAAAAGAATGAGTCAAGTTTGTGTTTGGCGCGATTTGGTAAAAAATGTGCAATTTTTCTACATGTTGCTTTATCAAATGAATGGGATAAGTATGCATTTGACGCGAAACATTTGTAAATAAATATTTTTTTAATGTTACTTCTTTAAAATAAGTATGCATTTGGCATTGCATGATGGGTAATTATATCAGGTAGTTTCACGTTTTTTTATGTGACGCTCAAACTTTGTACCATGAAGGATTTCTTATATCTAAGTAAGAGAATCTATAAATCAAATTTATGTAAAAGAAAAATGTTTTTGCACAAGGAGTTCGCAAAATTCGCATATTGATTTAAGATAGTAATAAGTGCAACATGGTAGTATATAATATTGACAGCTTCTAACGTCTTAAAGACAATAATCAGATTACAAGGTTTGATAAAATATTAAAAGAATCTAATTGCTTCACTAACAAATCATAAAGGTTTTATTCTTTCTTGAAGGACTTGATATGTTGGTTAACAAACTCAAGTTCCTTCTTCGTTCCTTCTATCTTTGCATGAAGTTCTCTCACCAATGCGACAGGACCATCTCCTTCATGTTCACCTTAATAATCATCGTCCTAGCATTCATAGCACATTCCTCCTAATGCACAGATGAATTGATAATCTTCTCTATTTTCCTCTCACCAAACAACTTGCGAACACTGTCGAGTGCTTCTACTCTGCTTTGAGGGTGATATTTTTCCAACAAACAATTATGCTTGCATACATTTTTTTGCTTTGTGCACTCTACATAAAGTCAAATGATAGCATTGTCAAAACCTGCCATTCATATTGAGTTTTTTTTTTTTTTTTTTTTTTTGAGGTTGGGGGGGGGGGGAATATATAGAAGAATAGAAAAAGAATTTGGTACGCTGGTGTTGACAAGTACTCTTTGGCTAATATTGACAAAATGAAAATGTAAAAGCTTTCAGCAGTGGGCACATTCTTACAATAGCACAAACATTGACACGACATCATACCTTGTCTTGACCCCCAACATCCCACACAGTGAAGCTTATGTTCTTGTACTCCACAGTCTCAACATTGAAACCTGGATGGAACAGTCACAGTACAATATTAGGAAAAGAGTATCTCACTCCTAAGCTTGTAGTTATCTAAAATAAAGTGAAACTAAAATACAAAAAATACACCATGTAAAAAAGGTATTACTTCTGTCCAAGAACAAGCTTCCCATATCGTTTTCTTTGATTTCTTAATTTCTTTAATGTTATGTTTGACCACAAATTAATCGAAAATTATGGTTGTTGTTGACTGTACAGAGGAAGTCAACTTTATCCATAATTTGTCAAACATATGCATTCCAGGATACACAAATTGGCTTTTATTGCAGTCTTTCGCGTTCCTTTATCTCTCAAACTTAAGACCACAACAAAATTAATCATAGTTCTAGGATATCTCAGAGAAAAACCCAATTTATGCATAAATTAATAGCAATGTGACATTGTGATTGAATGGAGAGTTTGTTCAGAAAACAAATTGTGCTAACAAAGAAGGATCAGCACCTAATCGTACTTAAAATTCATTTGCGGATAGACCATTAAACGACTAAAAAAAAAATGGGGCATACCGATTGTAGGAATGGTCGTCACAATTTCTCCGAGCTTGAGCTTGTACAATATGGTTGTCTTACCAGCAGCATCGAGACCAACCATAAGAATCCTCATCTCCTTCTTGGCAAAGAGCCGGCTAAAAAGCTTGGTGAAAGACAGCCCCATATTTTCTTTCTACCTGTTATATACAGAGATAAAGTCATGATTTAGCTATCTACAAAGAATTTACCATATATCACAAGATTTAGATCTACAGGCAGATATGTTCAATGTTCAAAGACAGTAAAAGAACTATACAACACTCTTTATGAACATGGTATGGGAGCAAGACTGTTTCAGCACACAGAGCATAGGAATCTATTGATAGTGCAAAATGAACACATGGATAACTGCAATAATAACAAAGGCACTCAGACCCTGAATCGATAGCCTAGTGATGGCTAATACAACACAAATCTACCGAATTTAGATGACAAAATAATAAAAGGATAACTGAGAAGACTTGTAATACTTAACGTCTTAACCAGTAGGAACACAAGCAATCATCAAAGTTTGATTTGCAATACTGCAACCAAAATTCTGGTCTAGATTGACATTTGATCATACAAGGAACAATTTGCCAAATCCGCTGTTTTCTCTAGACGCTTTTATTCTCTTCAAACCAACATGTAAATGCTTCAAGTCCATGACTTACATATCCGAAAATTCTACCTCATTTGAGCTATAAAATGAACCAAACAACATTCAGTTCAATTCATTTCAATGAAAGATAATCACATTTAAATCCTATCCAGCTCCATATCAATTCTGATCGAAGAAACATGCTCATTTCTTTTCGATCTATAAATACCAAACCACAAACAAACGAAATCACACAGCAAAACTCGAATGAAAATCGGGAAATAAACGAGAATTATGAAATAGAAACAACAATTTGTCAATCAAAGATGGATCTAGAACTCGCACGTACAGGAAACGAGATTAATTAACCGATACACAGCAATAGATATTAGACAAATCTAGATCTGTAACAAAGTAACGTTGAGAAACTAAATCTACGTGAAATCAGATGTAAAGAGGAATAGAGGCTTACGATTGATGAAAACCTTGAGGAATGAAGAGGAAGAGAGAGTGCTTAGAAAATGGAAGGGAAGTGGTACCTTATTTAAAAAGGGAGCTCAGAAAAAGATTTTTTTGTGTTGCAAATGTACGCTACCGGTGTTAACTAACGCGGACTTTTCTTCTATGGCCCGTTTTTGTATTCCTTTCTTAAACAATCCCGTTTTCGGGAATATTTCATTCTCTCCTCATGTAAAATGACTCCCACCTGATTTCTCAAAATTTATTATTAAAATTAGTATGTATGTAATTTTCTATCTGTAACATAGGTATCCTACAGGGGGTGTATGTAATTTTTCCTTAAAAAAATTAAAAGAGTGAATAAGTTGAAAGAAAGAATGACTAAAATGTAAGATGAGGGAAATAAAGCGATAAATTTTTATTTAAAACGTATATACACCAAATACAATGAGATAATAATTTGGTCAAGAACTTTTATTTAGAGTTTTTCGCATGATTATGATAACCTCACGTATGTTATTTCTCACTCACATACACAACTAATTATGAAATATCGAGAATTTCTCACTAAAATCATTAATGAGTCAATGACTATGTTCTTTCTCACACATTCTAATCGCACTCCATGTTAGTGTAACATGTGACATGAGAGGTTAAATCATTGAAAGAAATATCAGTTGTTGGGATACATAGTATTTTCAATCCATTTAAAATCTACTAAAGTACGTTTTGGGATACTAGAAAAATCAAGAACTGAATGCATCATGATGCCTATTTGGTAGTTAACATGATGATATATACAAATGAGTCATCTCTTCCCAATCCGCCCATTAAAACGGGACCGTGACAAAGCACGATAACTAATGTCGTGATACCTCTTATGACCAAGGAGCCGAACATTCCTAACAGGCTCTCTTAGGGCCGACCAAGAACGGTGTTGGTAGCAACGTCACGGACTCCTTTACAATCGGACCGACCCTACCCAAACAAGTCTGACCATATTGACTTATTAAAGATCTGGGATGTAAAATAGACAGGCTAAACTAGGGAGCTGACCATCAAGACTTTAAAAGCCGACAAGTCGCACAATCCCGATGTCTTGCCTGATCACGGCTTGACATGTGCCGTCGATGACACGTGTCAGCTCAGGGATAACCCGACCAACTGACGTTAATGGTTTCGATCTTCCGGAGATTCTACTATAAATACATGGACATTTACTCCTAATGAAGTAAGTCAACTACCACATATATACTACTCTCTACATATACTCGGACTCACGTCCGACTGCACGCTAATTCGTGCCGCACCGGTTTGTTTTAGGCAGACCGGTCTTGAAGGGTCTAACCCGTCATTTTCCCCTGCAGATGTTCATTTTCGAGGAGCATTCTTTGATCATTATTATTGGATAAGTAGTAATCCTTCTTAGCTTATACACTTAGTCACTTTTAACCCACATCACATAATAAAGTCGTTTGGATTGGAGAAACAAAATTCGATTCGAGAACTGGAGATGGTCGATATATGTCTTTATGGTTCGACAATTAGATGGTCACTGTATCAGCTGTTCTATGATAAAATAGAGAACAGGGATCACGGTCAGATTGCAAACAAGGCTGAAACCTAGAAGAACTTGGCACAACAATCCTGGTTGGCTTCTGACAGAATACTACCTCCCAATGCCAGATAATAGCTGCACGGATTTTCAAAGGGCCATGCTACTCCATTTGCTTCGAATGATTCAGATGATGTTATGCCTGGGGGTTGTTGGACTCGGTTTAAATCAACAAAACCCAAATAAAAACACTTAAAAATTTCTATTTTTACCTGATTTTCTTAATTTTAATCGTAAACAACCTGCAGGTGATTGTTGGATATGTATGTGGAATTTGAAACGCCCAGCCAAGTTTCAGTATATTGCTCTTTAGCATTCCCTCACAAATGATACTAGAAAGTAGAAACCACTAGTTACTGAGTTCTTAAGCAAGATTAACCATGTAGTACCATGTTTTAACAAAAATAAGCCTGAAATTTTTCTAAAAGGCCAATTAATACCTGACTTTGCCCAAAAGAATAAATGAAAGATGAAGCCCAACAACCAATTCTAGAAATTAAGCAGCCAGTATAGCACGCTGCGTATGATAGTACAATTGAGAGTGACAAAATGTAAAGCTCAACTCAAATTACATAACAAGAGGTGACCATGATAACAAATGTGGTGATCACATGCGAAGTTTGTCCAAGCAGAAAGCTAAATGCAGCTACTACTTCAACAAGGATCGCAATAACAAAATTAATCCATTTGATCTCTCTGCTTAAGCCTGTAGATTCAGAAAGGAACGGGAATTAGGAAGAGTTTCACTAGGTTATCGGGACCAGCCATGTCATCCAGGGATATCACAATGATCCTACCTTGTTTGCAATGTTGTTGGAGAGCCAATCAAGACCCTCGTACAGCCCTTCCCCAGAAGTAGCACATGTGCTCTGGATATACCTGCAAGGTATATCAAGAAACATATCTAATTACATTTGGCTACTTTTTTCCCTTGAGACCCACATGCATATGGGCTTCAGGGAGTGCTAGTGTAGAATTTGTATTTTAGAGAAACTAAATCTAAGTTTTGTGTGAACTTCTTGTGCTCGAAGATTTTCTCAAAGCATAGTGTGCCACACAAAGGAGGGGTGGTGGATATTCCTGGAAAAATAAGGTTCAGTTTCAGTGAAAGATGGAGAAGGAGGATGTACCAGTGGCGTTGGCGAAGTGAGTGAAGCCCAAGTTTGTCAGTTATCTCAGCAGCATTCATCGCATTAGGAAGATCTTGTTTGTTTGCAAAAACAAGAAGCACAGCATCCCTCAGCTCATCCTACATGGACATCAATTAGCATATTGATCAAGGTACTGGAGATAGCTACCAATACACCCTACGGTCATATACTCATATAGTTCCCTCACAACCCCAAAAGAATAGAAATGGTTTTTTAATAGTACTATATAATATGCATACTAGTTATACTTGTTCTAGTAAAACATGATCAATTAATCTTCTTATCTGTGAGACAACAGAACAAGATTAAGTAATACTATGTCACACCCACTATCCTATGGTAAAACTTATTTTATGAAAAGTACAAACGATTTCATATCTAAACAATTTTTATATAGATAGGCGATTTAGTGTGCTCGCACATTCATTACTTTCTTTCTACCTTTGAGCTTTTGCCCTCAGGCATTCACTCTATGAACTACTGCCAAGCCAGATATATCCCTTGGTCTCTTCAACCAGAATATATTGAGAAATTCAGGTTAGCGTACTTGTGCATCAATCCAAGCACATTTATTACGACACCGGAGGGATGTTGAGAAAAAGATTTTAGCTTACATTTCTTTTGCATCATATTACAAAAAAAAAAGTTACTAATAACACCAAAGGCAACCGACTCCCAACATTCAGAACTAAGATATAAGAAGAAAAAGTTACTGACTACACCATCAACTTTCATTACCTCATTCAACATCCTGTGCAGCTCATCCCTAGCCTCAACAACACGATCGCGGTCATTGCTATCAACCACGAAGATCAGCCCTTGAGTGTTCTGGAAGTAATGCCTCCATAGTGGGCGGATCTGTATCAATGGACCCGGGTGAGATGCAACTTATGAATTCAGAATATGGGGAAGGTAAACATTTCAACAGAACATAACACCACTAATGTACTCAATATGAAACATCACCTAAATCTAATCAAACTCAAAGTCTCAAACAAAGATGAACTCTGGAGACTTTCTAACTCTCAGGTCAGATGCTAACAAACACTTCCACAATAAGATTAAATCATGCTGGTAAAAATGATCTCATAACACTTGGTCACAATAAAAGATTGATTGTCAGGGCAGCAATGAACACAAAATTTTAAGCATGAGATTCTCACAAGAAAGCCAATTAGGTAACCCAGAGCCTATAACAAGGACTGTGTTTTTCATAATTTCATCAAAACTAGGAATTCTTGTGTGAGTAAGTATCAAGAAGGGTTCAGTACGAAAATTGTACTTGTATTCACAGGGAACAACCCCAGTTCTATCATACCACCACCAACAGCACTATGTTAATCACCACCGGGTGAATTTATCATGTTTGCCTTGTAAACCTATTTTGCCTTCATTTTAAATTGTGTTACAGTTCACAGAACATCAACTGCAAAATAGTAATGTCATCCGTTTCAAAAAAAATGCAAAATAGTAATGTCATTGCAATGTCTAAGGATAAAGGCTTAAAACTTTTGTGAATGGCTTGCTATGAAAGTTTATGATGATTCAACTGCTGATGTAATACTTATTGTAGACATAATCTTTCAGAAAGGTAAGACATTTGGTGGAATATGTGAGGCCAGCCTTCTGAGTTCTGAATACTAGCAATTTTTTTAAAAACATGAAAGACTGAAGTTCCAAAACATTTTATACCTTGTCTTGACCCCCAACATCCCAGACAGTGAAGCTTATGTTCTTGTATTCCACCGTCTCCACATTGAATCCTGGAAAATAAGGATACTCTCATTGAAGAAGTCGATAAATGTGGTATGTTCCACGATTATTAAGTGGTACTTTGCATGAAATTATATGATGGGAAATTGGGAAGTACTAACAATTCTAAAATGCATGCAATACCACAAACAAGCTCTAAGAAACGGTTATATCTCATATCAAATTTCCATTATGTCAGCATATTATGAATTTCATAATATCCAGCGAACGTTCGAGAATTTGAAAGAGGGAATTTCAGTCAAATATTTGTTCCCGAAATAGAAGGATTTTGGTTAAATTTTGTTGCAGGCGTGAAGCTGGTGTAAACTAATGAATATCTTAAAGAGTCAAGGACTGGTGATATACTCTATTAATGTGTGTGTATCAATGAACAAGCAAACTGGTAAGAAAAAACGAAATATGAATGAGACTTGTATATCAGTTGCTTGAGAGTATCAAAAAGCTGCAGTAGACAAGGAACATACCAATCGTGGGGATGGTAGTCACGATTTCTCCCAGCTTCAATTTGTACAATATTGTAGTCTTACCGGCTGCATCGAGACCTACCATAAGAATTCGCATCTCCTTCTTGGCAAATAGCCGGCTGAAAAGCTTGGTGAAAGACAACCCCATTCTTCCTTACAACTACATATAAAAGTAAGATTCACAAATCAGCTCAATACTCACTAGGACAGGTTACTTCACACTAATGCATATACTTATAGTACTAATTAAGACTCAATTCAATCAGTAGACATCAAATCATAAAATTCGAAAGATCCGAACAGCATTTCTTCATAATAATAAATATGCGTATAGTAGTTATTAAGAGTCAATTCAATCATTATACAGCAGATCATACAATTCGAAATATCCGAACAGCATTTCTTCATGCAGGCATTGCATTTCATCAGTCACTTTAAGCAACATCCACAATTGAGATGATCAAAATCAACAAAACACATCGAAATTATTCCAAATCCAATAGCGCAACAGATCAGAAACAAAATTGAACAATTGAAATGCATATTTAACAATAAGGTAACAGATCCGGTACTACTACAATTCGTAACAAGGTAAATTCAGATCGGATCAGCTCAATTCACGCAATCCAGCAAACATAAGCATATAAACATGTGAAGTGATAAACGACACCGTACAAACAAGCAAAACTGAAGAAATGATGCCTTGAGCTGAATCTAGATCTGCATTTGGATCAACAAACAGATCGCAATTGGAGAAGGTGGAGAATTGGAGATGAAAGAGACTTACGTGATGAAATCTAACAAGAGAGGCTGAATCGCGGAGACCAGCAGCTATTAATGTACGGTGAATTGCGAAGCGAAGGGGTTTTATACGTGGAAGAATTTGAATTAGTCGTGCTGCTTTACATTTTCTCTTTTCTTTTCCTCAAAATAAAGATTTTAGTGTCGGGCACGGATTGGATCTAATAAAATGCGACCCTTCCATGGATAATTAAATGTTGACGTTTTTCGACTTCCATTCTCGCTCGCGTATGCTTAAGGTGATTTAGGTTTTGACAAGATCGGTGTTCAATACAAGTATTTGAACATCAGGAACTTATAATTTGGTTAATTATTTTTTTAGTACAAATTTCATCTAAAGCATTAAAATCTCACCCTCACACTGCTAGTGCATTTTCTCACGCAATTCATCAACATCGTCCAGATCTCATCTTACAGCCCTTCAAATCTCTATGCTTCTCATTCTTCCTTCTTCTCATCCGTTTATGTTTCTTCTCACTTTCAAAACTCTCACTCCTCCATCTATTTTCTACCCAAAAGAAAGATCAATCTCATCAACGATTAATAAAATAATAAATAATACAATTCATTTCATATTATATATCACATTTTGAGCTTCATATTGATATAAATATTTTTAAAATTCGAGGGGATGTCGATATTGATCGAAAAACTGGCCAGACTTGGCTGTCGACTTTCCAGATGAGTCATGTAACGCAATCGAACTTTTCCAATTCGATCTATACAATATCAATCTTCGCCTGCCTCGCTAACACTCTCGGCACCGTTGAGTCTGTCCTTCATGTCGCCGCCACTGCTCACGACATTCAACCCTTCAACCCGACTTGAATGGTCAGTCATCCTTCTTTACATCATTTTCATTTTATTTTTTTATTATACTTCATTAAGTATAATTCGCATAATTCTTTATTTTTATTGTGTTATATTATTACTTTGAATTTTTATCATTTACTATTGTGTGTTTTGGACCAATTCAATATTTTTATTGGTTCCTTAGCTGAAAAGGGCAATTTTTTAAATTTGCAGTGGACCTGTTATTGGAGATGATAAAGATGCAATTCTAGTGTCGCTAAAACTACCGATTAATGCCTTTTAACAAAAGTTGTTATATGACCTAATGGCTATATGGGATGTATCAGTTCCCAAATGTTAATGATGAGAAAAAAAGGAATATTTTGATTATACTGACTTTTGATATCCTGTATAGTGTTTGTGTACATGGAATCTTGGAATAAGCTTAATTGCTTTGATTGTCACTCAACAGTTGCTTGACAAAAGATTCAGACTACATGTTTTGAGACTATAACGAGTTTAAAGCTAATTTGAGCTTTTTTGTTCTTCCTTGTTGACTTTGTTCATGGTTATAAATGGTATATTTGACTCATATAATGTGTAGATGTGTAGCTTATAGAGAAGGCTATCTGCTTGCTCTCGAAACACCATTTCACTCCTCAAGCCGCCAAACAGGAGGTGTACTCTTCATTGAGCAATTTCACAACCCACAAAAGGCAGATTGTGTCTTGTCACTTCTTAAAGAAAAGGGTCTTTCAAACACTAAATTGGAGAGATTGGTGACTGGTTGGCCTCCAGTGCACTTTGAGAAGGATTCAGTGGCAACCATTGGTCGATCATATTCACGGTGGTAGTCAGATGGGCAGTGGTGGTGTAAGATAACGAATTAATTAGGATTTATGCCGCCCTTGTTGGAGTTGGAATTGCGTAAGTAAATAATAGCAGACATTATTATTTGAGATACGTTGGGTGGTTCCATCTTCAGGTTGTATACCATTTCAAAAAATCTATAATAAATCTGTCATCAAAAGGGATATATTCGTCGGCCCAATCCGTCCCGACGAATAAAAAGTCCGTCTTCCAACCGGACTGAAGGCGACGGATAATTTATTCGTCGATAGTCGCGACAGATGAAACGATGAATTGACTCCCATTTTTCTTTTTTTTTTTTCCTTTTTTAAATCAAAATAGGCAACAAATAAAGTTATCTGTTGGCAAATAGTAATTTTTTTTAGAAAACAAATTCGTATATTCGTATATAATCCGTATATGAATATATGAAATACAAAATACGAATATAAAAAATCGGGTGATATATTGATTTATCGAAATTCCTGTAATTAAATCGAACAATAATACGGTTGATATTCAAATCAAAACTACAATAATCAATACGATTATACAATAAATCGAAAATTTTATACAAAATTCAAAATAAACAATAATTCTATACAAACAATAATAAAATACAATAAACTATAATACAATATTATTTTTTTCTTTTTTTTAAATAAGTTAACAAAACCAAGCAACGGATAGACGGATATATCTACTTGTCGCTATCCTTAGCGATTCGTCGTAAAATAGAATCTGTCGCCCCTTTTTATCTCGATTTCGCTGCTATTTTATAGTGTACTTCCTTATGATTCAATAAGTCTCAATTCAACAACGCTTCCATATGTGGGAGCTTTTTTGGCAGTGTTAGAGATCAATGAATTCCCTAGAACTCTGCACTTCACTGCTTGTAACGACGAGGATGATGATGAAAATCAGAGATCAACACAAAAAAGGAAATATAAGAGCCTTTAACTCGTTTTCCATGTTAGGTGTAGGTATATTGAATATTAACCTTTTCATCATCTAATATTCTTGACATCAATCATTTGATTATTTCCCTTAAACTGTATACTTTTCCTTCCAACAACGCTCGTGCATGTGGAGATGGAATTGGGAGTCAAGCTACCATAGTACTCTAGAGTGCAGTTTGGTGATTGGCTATATAACTACTTGTTTATAAGCTCTGAATGTATCTGGTTTCACACATTACTCTTATATATGCGTATGAACTCTCTGAAGTGGATTCTTGCCACATTTATTTATTTTTTGCGTATCTGGATCAGGATCAGTTTCTTGATTTCTTTTAATTCTGTTAGCTTGCATCATTCTTGGATTATACTCCCATATATCACCATATATTAAGATCCTATTTGTCGATGTTATGTTAAAAAAGAATTGATAATGTCTGGGTCGTTAGTGCTTTACATGACCCGAATTAGAATGATGCCATGCTCGACGAATTTAATGCTTAAGAATAAGATGTGGGAGTTAGTTCCCCGTCCTTCTGATGCTAATCTTATTCGTTTTATGTGGATTTTTCGGCATAAAAAATAATTCGGATGGTTCTTTCGAGCGGCACAAGGCTCACCTTTTTTGTGATGGCAGATTGGCATTGATTGTGACGAAACATTTAGTCCGGCTGTCAAACCGGCTACTATTAGAATTGTTCTCAGCATCGCTCTTTCTCGCTCGTGATCTATTCATCAACTGGATGTGAAGAATGCTTTTCTTCATGACAATCTTAACAGAATAATTTATATGCCTCAACCTTTGGGCTTCAAGGATAAAACACACCCGGATTACGTGTATCTACTGGCCCTTTGACATATTTTTTGGGAATCTCGGTTACTCGAACATCATCTAGCATGTTCCTCTCTCAGCAGAATTACTGTAACACCCGCAAATTTTGTTAGACATCCGAAAAATTATTTAAATATTAATTATTGCGTACGAGTAGAAATATTACGTAAATAGGTTAGGTCGAGTTTAGAAATTTAACGCCGAGCGGATTCGACGTTAAAATAGAATTTAGTTATTTAATAATAATAAAAATTATAAAATAAAAATTACTTATTTTATTTTTTCGGTGGCTTGAGAACGACTTGAAAAATGTCCAGAAAGTGATTTATCATTTTTTCGGAATTTATTTACGAGTCGTTTGGAAGCTAGAACGAATTAGATATATATAATAGCAAAAAGACATAGTTACTTACCCCTAGCTCCTTCTTTCCTTTCAATTTCAAGTGTGGGTATTTTAGTCCTTTTCCTATCATCTTCTTCCCCAAACCAAATGCCAGCCGTGTTCTCCATTTCCACCGTGCCAAGCTCCACTTCGATCGTGCCCTTCTTCCTCCGCCCGCGCCACCTCCGAACCTCCGCCAACTTCCCCACCGGTGCCAAGATGGATAAAATCCCGATCTCCCTTGCTAAAACGAACAACCCACCGTGCTAAGAAATGGATCTACCTCGTGCAACTCCATCGTTCCTCGTGCCCTCCTCGTGGCCGCCGACCACCTCAAGCCGCCACTGCACGTGGGTAGAACAGAGTGTGAATGGTTGAGGAAGAGGCTAC
>JAYMSP010003891.1:0-18082 GCA_036897095.1 Plantago elongata
ACATTGAATGATGTCACAAGAATTCACTCAACATAAAATAACATCAAGTAAGAGAACAGGCTCCAAAGCAGTGAAAACAAAAGAAGATTTGAGCATGCTATATTTATCCTGGGTAAATTTAAAATAGGAGGAACCTCAATATCTGCATAGTGTGTAGCTAGACCACAAGATAGCATATCTGGCCCATTCAGTTTGTCGCCTATGAGGGCCAGATACTCTCCTGTCAATAGAAAATGGATACACATGTGTATTAGTTGTTTGATGGTATTAAAAAGTCTGCCCAATGTACAAGAGAACAAGAATAATCAATGACTTAGGACATTCATGATATGTACAATATAGTCCCACCTCCTAAAGTCGTGATAGTACGCCACGACTTATCAAGAAGGTCGAACTTATCATCTCCACGAAGAAGGGCCGTCTCCAAGAAGGGTCGTCTCCATGAAGAAAGGCCGCCTCCCAAGGAGGGCCACCTCCACGAAATGTTGGCATCACCAGTTATGTACCAATCACACTAAATTTGTATTGAGTCCGGCATCACGTTGTGTTCACCACGGCCCTTCGAACATGTCAACATCTCGCTAAGCCGACCAAAGTCCGGCGCGTCAGAGCCCGAGCTCCGGCGAGATTCGATTATAAATAGAGAACATTTACTCCTCATTAAGGTACGAAACCACTAACCGAAAATCTACTATCTAGAATTTGAGGGCCGAGACTACGCTCTCCCAACCCAAACACGTAAAGTCCTTAGTCCGGTTTGTCTTAGGCAAACCGGCCCAAAATGGTCTAACCCCTTCCCCGTGTTTCAGGTATCTAGAGACGGACCCATCACCAAGAGAAGGATCCGACCAAGTTAAGCTGAAGGGAGGTCTACTCTACTCACTCTGGACGAAGTCCATTTCCACTCTACTACTCTACTTATTCCGGACGAAGTCCATTTCCACTCTACTCCAAGGTCCTACTCTACTTACTCCGGACGAAGTCTTTTTCCACTCTACTCCGAGGGCCTACTCTAGTTACTCCGGACGAAGTCCCTTTCCACTCTACTCCGAGGTCCTACTTTACTCATTCTTGACGAACATTTTCATCCGGACGAACTTTAGACAAATCAAAGTGAACCAAGACGGACTATTCTACCTAATCCTCGAACTTAGCCTTAGTCCATAGCCTTCGCCCAATTTAAACCATATCAATCTCAATTTGAAAGAGACTCCTATTTAGTTAATCAGATCTTGACATATAGAAGACAGTTGAAAAATGCGAGAAGCTGAATTGGTATTTGTTTTATCTTTCAGGTTCAATTGACTTGAAGGGCAGAGGAAGACGAAAATGAAGTGAAGTAAAGCTCATGACGATTATATGCGAACTGGAATCCAACCCGGATTATAAAGAGTACTGCTCCTTCTTTTCGAATTCCTGTAGTATGAGTTCTAATTCATATTTATATAAATTTGAATAATCTTGGACAAAATGTAAATTCTTTTTGCAATTGTAAATTGAATTGAAAGGAACCTGAATTTTGGTCAGTATGTCGAGTGAAATGATTAATAAACTGCTTCTGTTCTCCAATGAAAGTGTATCCGATGAAGTCCTGCAAAAAAAAAACAGTAATGATAGCATCAATTAGGCTTAATCGGTGATAATCGAAATTAGAATAACTGAAGTTAGTTAAACATGAAATTGATCAAGTTTTTAATCACCTTCTCTTCAGTTTTGTTTGACACTGTGAAGTTCCATTTGATAATGTGGAGGTCTTTATAAGCTAAAACTAGTACTAACCGTACGTCACGGAATGATTTACTTCGAATATTAAATACAATAACAAAACTAAAGATATGAATGAGCACAATAAAATAAAAGGAAAAGATGATTTCAAGTAATATGAGGAAAGGTATAACTATGTAATGAAGTAGTATTTCAATCATCAAAAAGAAAGTAACAAAGTATTGAGGTTGAATAACCGTAAATATGTAATAGAAAAGAAACAATTCATAGACAGTCCAGACAGACAATAATCCATATCATGTCAACAATTAAGGTTGTCTATCTGCACATAGTGTTAGAATTAATTAATATGTATGTATTAGTAAATATGAATTGAATAAAATTAATAGTGCATTATTAAATTGAAGTAAATAATACCTTAAACATTTTGAAATATCTCCTTGTAAACAATATTGATGATTGTATCAGTGGAATTACCATCATCATCTAAAGCCAAAACTTTGAGCCCTTTTTGGTTGGTCATTCTCGAAAATGCAACATATAATTGACCGTAGCTGAAAATAGGTTTTGGAAAATATAGTCCCAAGTGATTCAAAGATTGACCTTGAATCTTTTTAGCGAGAATAGCTCAGTCTTGGGAGGGGAGGTTTCGTGTTGGATTGTTTGTCACTGTATCTTGAATTTTCATTTTGGGGGGAAATTGGATGTTTAGTAATCCACTTGCAACTTTGTATTCTTGAAAAGGGTGTGGGATGCTAACTGAAAGCGTGGTGGATTAGGAATCATGTTGGGCGAGCGTGATTATGGTGATGACCATGTATGCTGCAGAATCACTATATAAACTTCAACTCGTAGTGGATATGCCCAAACTGTATTGCTCCTTCTATCCAATTTACCTGGCTCAATAAATAATGACCTCGCTGTACTCACCATGTAATTTTAGATTGATATTTGATACTCAAAATCTTCAATCCGGGCACTAGTGATTTCATGAGGTCATTCATCATTGCCCTCTCATTTGAGGCAGGTTATCTTTCAAGCAACATCGTTTGCTGCTTGCTGTTTCTTTGTTCAGCATTGAAGCTTTTCTTTCTTACCCTCCTCTCTTATAGTAAACCAATATGATTCGGGAGTATTCTATCCACCGTCAATATTGTTACTTGTCTACTTCAGCATATAGTTCTTTTTGTCTCTGAATTTCAAGCTTGGGTCTATGACAAAGGTCGAGAGCACATACCAGATTGTGACGCCTTCAAATGAGCCACTTAGAAAAGTGCCATAAACATGAGAGCACATCACGATGTAGCTTGATGAATCGGGTGATGAAGGACCCATAGTCGAGACAGACTTTCCGAGTGGTAAAACCAATCGGACTTTCATGGCTTCCGGCATTGCAAATGTAATACAATTATGTTGTGTAGAGTAGTATTCATTCCAGGCCTATACTTATAGGTGAGAAAGTATGTAGCTACATATGGTAGTAGAATAAATTTTGATTCTTTTCAAAATTGATTAGCTTGGATTACGGTAAGAACTTAACTGTAAAGAATAATATATTCAAATTGCTAGCTGTGTAGCTCATGTACCGAAATACAGTTTCTATATATAGTCCAAATCAATCAATAATGGCTTCAAATCGTTTTTAAACCGACTAACTATAACATTGATTTTTTGTTGGGACATAAATTAGGAAGGTTTAAAAATTAGAATTAAAAGGATGCTAATTTCACAATAATAGTTGATCTTGAGAGTGATTGTGGTGGAAGATAGGCCATCAAATTTAAATAATATACGGAAGAATTGTGATCAATATTTGTAAATTATAGCAGCATAATTTTAATAGAGTATTAGTCTTGATTATTTCTATATGGAACAAAGAAACGGTTGTTTAGAAGCAATCGATTTGATATGTATATATAGATATGATTTGAAGATGAGATTGAGTATCTATATGTTGTAAAGTTTTGATTGCTAAATATTTTGCTTCTATTTTAAGTAACATATTAAGATGACAATTATACTGTTTGATTGAGTTACTGTTATTTTAAGTTGTTGGTGTCATTAGAAAAGGAGATTATTAAATGTAGTATCATTTTTACTAGATGTTGAACACATTTTTATATATTATAAAAGGTCCAATAGATTGTATAAATATAAAATTAGTACCATTTTTCTTAAAATTTATCAAATTATCACATCTTCGAAAATATATGACCATATATACACTACGATATCATAACGTAATAAAAATTAATATAATAAAATCATTAGTCATACTTTACAAATAATAATAATTTTAAAGTCTTTATATTATTATAATTCATATTCATATTCATTAATATTTATTTAATTACTTAATAATTAAATTAACTAATTTGAAATAAATAATTTTTAAAAAAAATTAAAAAAATAAAAATTAACTCCGATCTGACCAAGACGGTCCTGGTCAGTTTTCAATTTTTATTTTCTTTTTTTGAGCTCCAATCGGAGCTTTTAGAGCTCCACCCAATTTCTGGGCGAGAGCTGCAAAGCTCCGACCAGCCTGGTCGGAGTAATGTTGACTAGCCTAGCCGGAGCTCCGGTGATGGATTTCTATGTTCTTCGTTCTTCGTGTTTTTTCAAAGTTTTTTCGATTTATTTGTTCGGATAATATGATTGGATGAAATAAACATGTTTAGATGTTTTTGTAGGTAAAATTGTAATTATTTGTAATTATAGGACTATTTTATGAATTATAATAGTGGTAGTGTTGTTTGTAATATAGAAAAATGCGTCCTGCATTTAGTAAAATTTGTCATGCGTTTAACATTTCTGTTCGAAAAATGATATTTTTGTAAGTACAAAAATGATAGTAAATTACTTTACTAAAATAAATTGATATAAGATGGCACCCTTTAAAGTTTTCATTATTAGCCTAACTGTTTTAGTCTATTACAAATTTGCCCAGTTCAGTTATGTGTGATGTTAGTATACAGTTTTATAGGTTATAACACAATGTTTTGAACAAAATTTGTGCAGTATAAATGTTTTAGTGGATGCCTTTGAGATGAAATTGGAATTGATACTCATGTTTTCGAACTGGTTAGGGTTGCCAATTCTTGGGATGTAATAATTTTATTTTGCTCCATTAGATCAATGTAATTTGTTACAGTTAGAAAACATGAGTATCGAACTAAGCTGCAACATCAATATTCAGGTTCGTACAAAAACACTTGAAACTTTATTTTTTTATCTTTTACAATTTAAACAAACATAGATATATAGATCTGCAAAATTTCAAAATTCCATAGTAATCATACTAATATAGAAGTCTTGTAAATGACATAAACAAACCAAACAGATGTTTCAAACAAAAACTTAATGAAGTCTCGAACATAATAATAAATCAAACTGAATCATAAAATCTCTCAAAACAGTTAAATCTTCTCCTTCATGATGGCAACCTTAGTGTTCGATCCTTTAACGTTCAAACCACACTTTTCATATTCGTCCACATTGATGAAGTTACGCTTCATGGGAGTCAAGTCGTCATCAGAGGCATAATTGGAGACTTGTTGAGTGTAATAACCGCAAATTTTGTTATGTCTTCGAAGATTTAATATTAATTTTATTATTTTGCACGAGCGAAAATATTACATAAGTAGATTAGATCGAATTTAAAATTTTAACGTCGAGCGGATTCGACGTTAAAGTGAAATTTATAGTAATTTATTAATAAAATAATAATAAAAATAATAAAATAAAAATTATTTATTTTATTTTTCCTATGGCTCGAGTACGACTTGAAAAGTGCCAGCGAATCAATTTTACATTTTTTCAAATTTTATTTACGAGCCGTTTGGAAGCCATCCAGTTATATATAATTGTAAAAATATCATCCTACCCAACCCCCTTCTCCTCCTCCTTTTGTCATTAAGGGTCCGTCCTTTTAGCACCATCTTCTTCCCCAACACGTTGCATCTCCATTTCACCTGCTCCGTCCGTCCGATTTGCTCCCAAATTACTTCGATTCGTCCCGAACCGCCGACCACCTCGAGCAGCCGCTCCTCAGCCACCGTGCGCCGCGGCCCCACGTGTCCATTGTGGCCGAAATCCACGCGGCAGAAGGGAGGAGATCGAGTCAGCGCGAGGAGGAAGGAAATCCGACCAAGTGGCCGTCCACGCGGCCGATTTTCGGCCTACCACCGCCTCCTCAAACCGCCATTCCCAGCCACCGGGCCTCTATATATACCGGTCTTCCCCATTCCATCTTCCTCACACCACAGCCCTCTCTCTCTCTCTCTCTCTCTCTCTCTCTCTCTCTCTCGAATTCTTCCCCCATTTCCGCCCTCTCCTCCGTTCCACCACCCATCGCCGCCTTGCTCAGCCACCGGCTCCGGCCAACCCTCCACCACTGCCGAATACCCATTTCCCGGGATAGTGTCGTTAACTCGACTGATTATTCCGGTAAGTTTTCTCGATCGAATTCGATTAAATTCGAATAAGCGAATGGGAAATTAATTAAATATTATTCGCAACCGTACCGGCTCGACCCCGCATCGACTATCAATTGCCGCCCGGCGCTCGATGCTCGTGCGGAACCTCGGAGTATCCTGAAGCACCAGACACATACGGTGAGTAATAACTGGCTTTCGGCATCAGGCCCTAGGAAAGTTAAAAGTGCCACTTTTCAAACACTTTCTATTCCAGTACTTGTTGTTTACTTACCTGCTGCCTAACCCTGACTCCAATTACGCGACTACGTTTCGACTAACTACGACGCGACTACTAACTACGATTATAGTGAGTGATAGATGGCCTTCGGCATCAGGCCCTGGAAAAGTTAAAGTGCCTCCTTTCATCGCTTTTCAATTCCTGTAACTATTCTTGTTCATAACTGTTTGACTGTCTAACACTGACTGCCACCTGACGACTCCGACTCGATTACTGACTGTGATACCTAATTACATACCTGTAGATGACCCGTACTTAGGAATATCGTACATGTATTGACTTGACATCCTAATAGTCCAGTTGCTGACTAATGCTGCACTACGAAATCTATTTACAGATTCAGCTGACTGAATCTGTTTACTGATCCAGTTACTAAACCCGTGTACTGAACCTGTCTACTGATCCTGTTACTGCTCCTGTTTACTGATACTGTTAATGATCCTACATATTAAATCATGTTCACTGCTCCTCATGCACTGCATTGCACGAAAACTATTTTCCTGAAAACGCAACCGCACACTAAAAACTGTTTTGGAAAACCGCACTGGTCGACACTGTCGACATACTGTTACTGATGCTGGGTGATGTCACTTGCAGCAATACTGTTACTGTTACCTGTCATTCGGCAGTCGCTAAGTGCCATGCGGAGCGAAGCGCTACACCGTGTATTCGCGGTGTGGTCACCTCTCGAATCCGTAGGGGCCACCTATAGAGGACCAGCCTAAATGACACCATACTGTTTACTGTTACTGACGCTGGGTGATGTCACCTGCAGCGATACTGTTACTGGTAACGATTTCCCCACTGTTAAAAAAAATAACTGCCTGATCAGCAAGTGTGTTGGTTTACTGTTTCTTGCATTTCATACGCATATTCATGCATGCCTGACTGTCCTCACTAAGTCCTAGTGACTGACAGTCTCCCTGTTTTCAATATTTTGCTTTCCCATATTTTGAGTGCGACGACAGAACTGGGTAGAACCGACATACGGACATCAGTCTCCGCTGCTGGAATCTTAAGTTTGAATGTGTGTTTCTGTTTTCTATTTTAAATTATCATGTACATTTGGTTTGTAACGGATAATATTTTGATATTTTAATAATAAATGTGTACTTGAAATATTCGGCACAACCCTTGACGTCTGAACCAGATCCGGGCCGCTACATTGAGCGTCTTCCATCTTCTCGTCTCCCTTAGCACTCGCAGCAATGACTGTTGGCTTGGATCCATCCTACAATGAAAAGCATTGCAATTAGTTTCTCGATTGTAAACAAATATTAATCGGATTTGAAATTTATGATAAAGTAGATATCGAATAAGTAAATAGGCTTTGTTGTACATACCGAGAGAACCAAATCGCCGTATTTTGACATGATCTTCTCGTCACATGTTATGTTGTCAACAGCGTATTAATTAGAACCTTTGCCAATGTTATATTCTCGCGAAACTCGTATCTTCACCAAGTAGCTCTTGTTCATAGCATGTCACCTTCCTACGTTTCAGGTACCGGAAAATAATTCTTAGAATAAGAAAATATAAATCAATAATTCTTATAATAAGAAAATGGTTGTCTAGGTTGAGCCATTCATCTTCGCTTAAGGTACGCGACCCAGATATGAAAGTGATAGCACGACTTGGATTGGACGTTTCATTCTCTTCAATCCTTTTACAAGGATATAAAATAAAAATTAGTTGATTTCACTAAAATAAAATTTCAGGATATATATTAAACTCGAACTGGACAAACCTGAGTTTGAAATCGAGAATTTCCGGAATGTCTTCGTTGATAGTCAGCTTCGTAGCATTTACAGTAAATCATAATACCTTTCGTCTTGAACTTCAATATCAAGCTTCCTTGCACGTGTCTTCTCAACATACGAAATCTCTCCAATCTTCGTGACACGTCCAATGATAACTATGTATACTTAAGATGGGTAATAATTTTGCGAAATAATAGATATCTTTACAGGCCTATATACCACTCATTCTCCCAATTGGGGATATCATCGAATGGAACCAAGGATAAGCCATTCGATAAGATGCAAATATCAGGCTTGTACTTGCTAACTCTTGTCACGTATTTGAAGATAACCTTGAAAGAATGATTAACCCTAGCCTTGTGCCACTTGGTGGCTAGATTGTCCTCAACACCAAAATCTGTTATCTCAACGGTGTCCCCCTCAGTCATCATCCTTCGAAATCCAGTTAACAAAGCCCTCTTAACATAGCCGGATATCATAGTTCCCTGTTAAACAAAAATGATGTGATCTCAATCTGATATGAAATATTACAAAAAGTAGACAGTAGTACATGATAATATACTATGTACCTCACAATCCATCATAATTGTTTCAATCGAAACCGGACGTCTCTATGCATCCAATGGGAACCATGATAGATATTTTGACTGAAGTACGAAATAAAAACAAATCATATACAAAAGTTTTGAACATATATTTAAGATCTTGATCAAATCTCACGTATATTATGTACCTCGAAAGCGCCATCATGGAAAGGGAATATGAGTTGTATTGGTTCTTTGATAAATGACAGTTAGAGCTGTCGATTTCGGTCTGATCCGGATCGGACCCGATCCGGTCCATCAAAACATTAGTCTAATCCACCAGATCTGAGTTTATTTAGTCCAGACCGGATCTGGACCGAACCGGATCTGTCCATGGATCTGATTTAATTCAGAAAACCTTATAGAATAACGCCAGCAATCGACTTGCAGCAGCAGTCTTCAGTTCTTCGTCATTCGTCTGGTTCTTGCGCAGCCAGCTCCGACCAGCTCTTCCACTCTTCCAGTTCCGATCAGCTCTTCCATTCTTCCAGTTCCACTCTTCGTCAATCGAGTAATCGACTTCCACTTTTCCAGTTCCGACCAGCTCTTCGTAACTCGTAAGTATTCTTCATACTCGTAATTCGCAGCAGCAGTCTTCAGTTCTTCGTCTTCTTCAGGTCTGTCTTTGTCTTCGACTCTTCGTCTTCTTCAATCCTGATTTAATTCGTCTTCTTCAGGTCTGTCTTCGCTGACCATCATGGAGATTCTTCAGTTCTGATTTAATTCGTTTTGATTGAGAGATTCTGACCATCATGGAGGGAGAAAAACCAGTGTCACCACCATTCACCCAAACGAATCCAAGGTAATTTCGACCCAATTCGTTTTCGTCTTCATCTTTTTCTGTACCCAATTCGTTTTCGTCTTCTGTGTATTCTATGGCTCTGGTTATAATGCTTTTTTGTGTACCCAGTTCGCCTTCTGTGTATTCGATACTTGGGAGGGTATTGACGTATTGTTTTCGTTTTCTGCTTCTCTTGGGAGGGGATTGTGTATAGTGTTAAATTGTGATTTGTTGAGGCCTATTGCACCAAACACCTTCGAGCTGTGGCATCGTGTTGTTTTGTGTTAACCTTTATTGTCAATTGTTCTGCTTTAGGAATTGTAGTCTGATTGTGTTGTTGAAGTTGTGGGAAAGAAATGTAAACTACATGGATTACAGGCTGAAACATAGAAGTTTCAACAGTTTCTAGTGGTATGTATGCAGCCTGCTACATGCTTATCCCACTCCTTTATGCTTATAATACATCATTTTCTATTTTCACAACGTTTAGTTTGACATTGTTAATCTTGAGTCAACTGCACTGCTGTATATATATCTTCATATGAATTGATTTTGTATGGTGCATTTTCAGCATCGACATTGGTACTCATGTCCAAGAACAAACAAGCTCTACTACATCAAAAACATTGACCTCGAATGCTTGGAATTACTTTGATAGAGTTATTGTGGATGGTAAAGTTAAGGGAAATGCAAGAGATGCAATCAAGAGTTCTTAGCTGATGGGACAACAAATTTGAAAAATCACTATAAAAAGCAAGTTTCGTGATATGAATGATGCAGATGTTGAAAGAGCAGTGGTTCCATTTGACAATGATATGTATAGGACTTGACAGCGAAGATGGTGATAAGGCACAATCTCCCATTCAATTTTGTTGAATATGAAGGAGTAAGGGAGAGAGATAAATATCTAAATCCTCAAGTCCAACCCATATCAAGGAACACTTGTGCGTCACATCTGACGCACAAGTTGTATGAGTCTGAGAAGATCAAATTGAATAAATATAAATATTTCAATTCTATATTTTTTACAAATATACCAAAGAGTATTTCAAATTAGGAAATTATGAAGTGAGATCATGTGAAATTTGTGTTCTACATATATACATATTGTATACGGGCTTGGAATATTAAAAGGAATGTAAATATTGCACATTATAAGAGTAACGTAAAACTATATGAATTCGAAAAATGTTGACTTAAAATATACTTAGATTAAGTTGTAGTCATTACATGAATTTGGAGGGTTACTTTTGAAATAATGATTTTTTTTTTTACAAAGTCACTTCGATTGTTGTATCATGATAATTGTGGAAATATATTTTTAATGATATCTACAAAATAATTATAATAGTGTTGCAAATGCTATGTAAATAAAAAGAGCACTATTTTTGGACATTTAAAGTTGTAAGAAAATAAATTTGAATCTTCCGAAAAGTTGCAAACACGATTTTCTATGTGATTTGTGGGAGATTTAATTTACAGTGTTCATTTTTTTAATTGATAATAATGTATAACTTTAATTAAGTTGAAATTAAAATTTTTAACCATAAAAATAAAACAGTTTTAATAATAGTATGACAACAATTCACAGCCAACTAAATATAAATAAGGACTGATAATTATTTGTAGAATAAATAGTTTATTATGATAATCACGAACAAATATTACTTGAAATATTAAATAATAAAACTTCCTATGAAAATTCTATTCCCTTACAAATTGTTCGAATCGTGCTTCACTCATATAACATTCAATCTCATAGTCGGCCTTACAATTGTCACAATCCATATAATCCGTGCACGGATACTTGGGAAGGGCGTGTATAAGGCAATATGGACGAACGGTGATAGTTGAATGTAGGAGGCAGTGGTTTCTATAGTTCAGTTTTGAACATAGACAATTTCTGGAAGCTTGTAAATATTGCAAACCATCTGCTGATTTCCAAATGGAGACCAATAAATTCAGGCCCGCTCGACATACGTCTTTATGTTTGGAAATGAGATTGAAAAGTGCGGCTGCATATTTAGAGATCTTGTGTCGGCCTCTTACAACTTTTCCAAGAAGAAAACTAACCGAAGTAAGGTCATTATACTCGAAAACATCTGTCTGTCAAAATTAATACTTATTTATGAGTATAGTTTAATAAATTTTAACTGATATATTTAAAACAATTGTAAATATATTTGTATACCAAAAGCATTCGGAGGTAACTCTCCGGATTTTCAGCCGTTAAACACCTTGTCATGAATAATGTTTCGCATGATCGAGGTGTTTTCCAACCTAGTCGAGGTAGAAAATCGAAATTTATATTGGCATAAAATCCACCTTCTTTATAAATCCGACTAAATTTCTAGCAGCTGACCATGAGAAGGAAAAAAAAAAAAGGAATTGAGTATCAAATAAGTAAAAAACAGAAACATAAACAAGTTTGAATAAATATAACAGTGTACCACCTTAAAAATGTGGATCTGCAATCTGAAATACTATTGATTGTGATGAGATACATGATGATTTTTGTAATTCAGTCGGTAAAGCGGCGAAGCCGGACAGCTCCATGCCAATTTGAATGTTGTATGTCTTTCTTCTAGAACCGAGAGTATACATGTGAATCGATGATGAATTCAGTCTGGCTTGATATGCATTTATAGATATATTGAGGAGAATCCGAAATTTTCGAATTCAGTCTGGTTTGTTAACTAAGGTTGACTATTTATATAAGGGAAATCCGAAATTTCGTCCTAATTAGTCAAAATTTTGGTTCAACAAAAATTGTGACTGAAAGTGTACATAAATTGCCTAAATTAAACGTAAGAAGAATTGACACTCACATTCACCTATTAATGCTGAATCTTTTTTGAACCAATTGCATATATGGAAGGTTTAGGAATATAAATTATATTGTACTAATTCCACAATGAGGATGTTGGTGGGTTAATAATGTATATCAAATTTAAATAATATATGAATTTTTATTGTTGTAGAGAAGAAATCTTAAATTAATTATAAAAGTGAAATGATAATTTTAAAAAGTGTAATGACAATTTAACATGACAATAAAAGATTTATTATATTATTTAATGCATGAGTTCTTCGTTTTCATCATTTTTAAGACTCACGTAATTCTGGGCATTACATTTTCCCACCATATAACATATATCATATATCGACACGTCCTTTTACGGTTGCTTTATTTTTTATCACTCGTGCAGCGTAAATATGCGGACTCGAATATACAATGCCCTAAAAGGTGAACTCAAAAATTCAAAATCAAACACCACTACCACCTTGTGGTACTGCTACTAGTAGGGTTCACCAAAGCTTCAAAATTTCAGTATCAAACATGGAAATGTGACAAAACAATCCTGCAATTGAAGCTTCAAAATTTCAGAGTGTTGATTTCATTCATCTCATCTCATCACAGCAAAAAATCATCAACTGGAAAAATGCGAACCGTATTGCATTTCCGACGCTTAATTTCTTCAGCCAAGAAGTCCAATTTTGGCTACAGAAGTTTCACCTCTTCCCCCAGCAATCCACTCATTGACGCCCATTCCGATGATTCAGTTCGGTTTTTCTTTCTTTTCTCTGGATTTCAGTTACTGGGTTCATTTTGTAATTGGCTAATTCACTTTGCAGGTGCTTGTTGAGGGTAAAGCTAATTCAAGAACTGCGATTCTCAACCGACCCGCTTCGCTTAATGCTCTTAATACCTCCACGGTATGTGTTGCCATTGTTTTTTTTCTTTTTTTTTTTTTGGTTTGTGAGTATGCGTGCCAGGTGTTTGTGAATATGCTTAGGATGTTGTTTGGTGATAGTTTGGAAAGATTGGACCTTTTTGTTGAGTTTTTCGATATGGGTCTTTTTTGCTATGTTGATTTGGATATGTTTCATGTGGAGCTTCGGAAACATGAAGGTCGATTGAGCTTAGGATTTTAGTAATGTTGTCATGCAAGTGGTTTTCTGGAAACATTTTGAAATTGTAAGACATGGTTTAGAGCTGCATGCTGAAGCGATGACAACGTGTTCTATTACTCATTTGATTGCATAAAAACTGATACTTTGTTGAATTGTTGGGTCATCGCTCTTTTATGATTCCACTGGGCTCCTTTGTGAGAAGTAGTATAGTTGCTTGTCATGTTTATTTTAGATTTTTGCATGCGACTTAGTATGTTAAGTATCTTTGAGTATCTAGATGTTGCTAGATACCACATGTTTTACTTACTTGAGTTCATCAGGTAACTGACATTGGTAAGATACTTTGCTCAAATGCAATCTGAGCTAGTTTGGAACATGTGGTAAATTGCTTGGATGTTAGTCAAGGAATTTCATCGTGCTGTGAGGAAATATGTATGTCAAATTTTCTAGCACCTGTCTCGTTTAATAGATAAATATATGATTCAATATAGGTGGCCAGGTTGCATGAGCTGTACAAAAGTTGGGAATATGATCGTGACATTGACTTTGTTGTTTTGAAGGTACCTTTTTCTCTTATTTCCTCATGTTGTGCCCTTTATCTTCATTTTGTTCATGTAAACTAACTGTTCGGTTGTTTAATATTTTTGAAGGGGGGAGGCAGGGCATTTTCAGCTGGTGGAGATATTGTTGCTTTGTATAATCTGATGAAAGAAGGTAAAATTACTTCCCCTCACTGCAGGAAGTATTTCTTAGTTACCAGGTAGATTTTATGTTTGTAGTTGAGTTCATGCAACTAGATTGAGTTCATTGAAACAATTTCTGCTTTATTCATGGGCCATAACGTAGGTTTAGCAGGGTAACAAGGCATTTGTTGAATTCAAAGGATTCACTTTATAAGTTTCTGTCAGTGATAACCGAACTTTGGTCACAAGTCATGGACCTATATCTATCAGAATTAACTGTAACAGTTTAATTTACACTAATACGAGCTCAAAAACTTAGCATTCGACAAAGTTCGATGAAAAGTAACCTTATCTCAGGGCACTGTTATATTCTAGAACTGCTTGCCAGTTACCGGCAAACATATTTAAAACTTGAAGCCTCATATGTAACTGTCTTAAGAAACTTATATTTGAATATATATTTCTTAAAGACCCATATTTCAGCATTTCACTCCCTTTTCTCGTCTATCTGCTATGAATTTTGAATTCACTGTGGGCAGGCCGTGTAATAGATTTGGAAATTAGCAGTGTGTTTGGCAGTAGGTTAAAGTCATGGTTTAAACTCTGAAATTATTTTGTATATTAAAGCAGGGTTTAGCTTGGTTCATTAACCACAATTTAATTTCTCAATCTTTGCTAGCCTGTTATTGTCATTCCACGCCTATAAAACGTACTTCATATCCTAACACCAACAAATGAACTCACCTTTAACCTCAACACAATTCCGCAACTAATGTTTTTCAATTGTAAACTTAATTCCATGTTTTAACTCACTGCCAAATATCTGGGTATAGGACTGCTGTTTTTGTTTCAATCTTCTTTTGATTGTTACATGTAAGGAAGGCCTAGTAATGGTCCTCACTTCTCAGATACTATATGAAGTGCAAGTGATATTTGACTTGTGTACAATTTTAATCATTGTGCGCTTTGTAAATAGGATAATGTTGAGGTCCTGATTAAATGTCTCTGTTGTAATATATTTTTATAGTATATGCAATATTTGTTATCCTTCGGTTAACAACTTTCAGAGACCAATACTGGTAAGTGTCTAGCTAGTACACATGTCTAGGTCTGAGATATATTTGCTGCCACACATTTTTGCATTTTTTTTCCAATTGTTGTAGTTGTGAGGCCTGACGACTGCAGTTATCTTTTGCTTGTTTCCTTGATGGCCATTTTCTCTCTTTCTCCCCCCTGATTATTGCAGGGAATTTAGAAGACTGCAAAGAGTTCTTCTGGGAGATATATAGCTTTGTATACCTCCTCGGTACTTACTGGAAGCCGCATGTGAGTTTTGGTTATTTTCTGCTGCTTATTTCTCGTGGTTATGGATTGTGCACAACTGCTCTTGGTCCTATACCCTCTTTCTAATATATTAGTATAAACTAAAGAACAAGGAACGGTATGGATTTAATGGAAAATCATTGACCCTGGTGTTTTCAATCGTCGTGTTGCATGTTTTTTGCTTTTGTGGTGCTTGATTTAATGAAAGGGGACAAACTTGCTTGATGTTTCCGTGTGGTGCTTGGCATTCCTTTTGTTGCAAGAACAACTATACTGTACTTGTTTATGGTACTAAGTATTTGATTGAATGGTGTTTGCCTTGTGATCCTGGATTAAGATTTTGGTGAGAATGAACATTTTTAATGGCCAATCTCTCGTATTTGGCTGTTATATTTTTGGAGAATTTTTATATTGGCTATTACATCAATTGATTTTGTTTATTTTTGATACGAAAAGAAGGTTATACTAGTCTCTTAACAATTTGATGCAGTAATTTAAAAGAATATTCTGCTCCCTTGAATTTGCAGGTGGCTATCATAAATGGGATCACTATGGGTGGTGGTGCTGGAATTTCAATTCCTGGCACATTCCGGGTTGCTACCGATAAAACTGTATGATATTAAACTCAAAATATAATAATTTCTCATGGTTCGCATGCTTTACTTCTAATCTCTCTCTGTGCAGCTTGTCTTTCACAGATGTAACTTTTGGTTGTCTATTTAATATAATATTCTGCTACCATATATAAATTAGACTTTGCGTTGTTGCTGATTTCATACTAGTTGGATCTTGGATGTTTACTTTGGTGAAAAAACAATGAATTATACTGCTTTATACTCTATATTGTATGCCTTGTGACATGAAGTGTCCCATTAAGTACATCAAGACTTGTGTTACTTTCAGAGGACAGGTGTTTCATTGACTGGGCCTGTCAATATGTGTGCATAATACCTATCACATTTCTATTTATTTGACTTAAAGTTTTACACTGTAATTTGGTCAGTTGAAACTTGAAAGTGCAATATTACCTGTGCTTTCAGTTGATATATCTTGCTATTCTAGTGTTACTGCTTATGTTTTTATAATTCATACAGTATACAGACATGGAATTCCCCTTTGTGAGTACGTGACGCTTAAATCGTTAAAATCTCTATTGTGTGTGTTGGGGGATGGGGTATTACTTACTATTCACTTGTTTTCATGGAATATGCAGGTCACTATTATTTTCTTTTATCGGTTAATAGCCTGACATAGCCTGGCCCAATAATTGCAGATATTTGCGACACCAGAGACATTAATTGGTTTCCATCCAGATGCTGGCGCATCTTTTTACCTCTCCCATTTACCTGGTTCTTTGGGTAAGATTTTATAACCTCTGGTCATTTAAATTGAGGTAGACCTGTGTGCCAATGTGCTTTTCCAACTTTTGCAGATGCATGTTCATCGTCCTATTGGCACAACATTGTCAAGACCTAATATTCATGCAACTCAAAAGTAAATGTCCTGTGGTTGTCTAGTAGTACTCTTGAGTCTTGACTGTCACATTTGGATTTCATGCATGGCTATGTGCCTTTCCAACTTCTGTCCACAAATGAGCTGATCATCTTATTCACTCTCTGGCAAGATCTAATGTTTCTTATGACTCGAAATCAAATGGCTTGTTGTTTTCTACTGTATAGTGTGGGTACTTGGATCCTGCCATTTACATTCGAAGGGTTTCAAGTGATTTGGTGAAATTGATCATATAAACTGGGTGAAGTCGAATAAACCAACACAATCAGTTTACTAGTATTATATTGCGGTGTTTAGATTAGTAATTCTGAGCGGTCTTTCACAATGTTTAAGAAATCAAGCTTTTTTGGTTTGTTGTCTACTTTATAGTGGGTACTTGGATCCTGCCATTTACATCCAAAGGTCCAAGTGATTTGGTGAAATTGCTCATAGAAACTGGGTGAAGTCCAATAAACCAACATAATCAGTTTACCAGTATTATTTTGAGTGGTCTTTCGCAATGTTTAAGAAATCAAGCTTTTAGGAGACTTGCTACTAGCGATCGGATTAATGGTCCTCTATTAGAGCATGTTCTTCACGATGTTTGTGTAACATATGTATCTACATCACATGTAAGTTTGAATTTTTTTTGTCTGTTTAGATTTTCCTTCTAGTGTATTAGATCTTTATATTGCCCAAGTCTAGAAGGGAATGTCCTAAGACATTGATTATTCTAGTTCTCTTGTACATTGGGCAGACTTTTTAATACCATCAAACAACTAGTACACATGTGTTTCCATTTTCTATTGACAGGAGAGTATCTGGCCCTCACAGGCGACAAACTTAATGGGCCAGATATGCTATCTTGTGGTCTAGCTACACACTACGCAGATATTGAGGTTCCTCCTATTTTAAATTTACCCAGGATAAATATAGCATGCTCAAATCTTCTTTTGTTTTCACTGCTTTGGAGGCTGTTCTCTTACTTGATGTTATTTTATGTTGAGTGAATTCTTGTGACATCATTCAATGTGGCAGAATCTTTGTTTGGTCGAAGAACAACTAGGGAACCTGACTACTGATGACCCTTCTGTCATTGAGACCGCT
>JAYMSP010003892.1:0-18079 GCA_036897095.1 Plantago elongata
CAAATCATCCCAAACTCCTTGGGCAACTTTATGTGCTTTGGCGTCCTGTGCAAGCATCTGGGAATTGCCCTAAATACAACCAACTTCTGGATGCAATTCGAGATCAAGGCTAGTGAATCCCATCCAAACATCTACTCATTCCTAGTTCGGTCCGGGTATGCCTTCTTTAAGGATCCGATCTCCTCTCTGGGTGTAGAATGGTGGCGGAAATTCTTCTTCGTCCGTCCGGCTCTTAAGGTTGGCCAACCTGAATCGAGTAGGAAAAAGTGGATATTCCCTTGTCTTTTCTCGGGAGACTTTCAATTTTACCCGCACTCCAGCACGAAACTTACCTGGGTGGATGCAAGGTCTGCGAAAAAAGCATCGGACTCAAAAATACTTCTTCTGGGGGTTGATCTGTCAATCGTTGCCCTATCTGTCCGGATTGGCTGCAGAATGCTATCATGGCAATCCTATCATGATTTTGGTTAGTGATAGGGTCGGATAAGTAGATTCCGAAGTTTACCTGATTGTTTATGTTTCTTGTTTAGTATTTCCAGAATATGCGCAAGTATAAGTACTCTGGATACACTTTTTCTCGGATCTAAGTAGTATGTTTCCCTTGCAAAGTTTTGGTTCAATTACGTCATGTCGGCCCTATTAGAATTGAAGAGGAAACAAAAGGAGGATAAGGTGCTAGAGATCGCAGATAAATTGCGGTCCCGGACTATCAAAGTCTCCATTAGCCTGCCGATGGAGGAGCCCATCAATGCCGCCACCTTTCTGGACCAGAATCTCCAACTGGTCTTCCAAGTCCAAGATCCGATGAAAATGCCCACTCCAAAGCAGGGTAAGACTGCGGTTGGGAAGGCTGCTGATGCCAAAAAGCCTCCCAAGCCTGTTGGCTCCGGATCTACCAAGCCATCCGATCTTCTGCCACGAAGGCAGTGTCCAGATAAAAAAGGACATCCGAAGGTCCAGTTCTCCCAGGAAAGAAGGGGAAGGGTAAGGCAATCGTGGTCCCCGGCCCAGATGATGACTTAGAGGCTGAGGTGACCCGAATGGTTGCCATGAGAGGATAAGCGAACTGGCTGAGGTAAACAGAAAGGTAAAATGTCCGAAGTACCTAAACTTGCACTTGATTTGTTGTCCATTATTGCAATTCTAATCCTTTCGAATCTATACTAAATGCAGTTGATTGCTGCCGTCCGAGCTCGCACTGTTGTGGCTGGAGAGGGAGCCGAGATAGACACCCAGCTCTCTAAGTCCGAAGCCAGCGTGAAGGAGATGGAAGGGAAGTACCAGGACTACAAAAGGATGTACCTTACCGTGTCCTCGGAGATGAGGAAGCTGTTGAGAACCGGAACGATCTCGCACGTGATCTTTTCAATATCTGGACTCACTACAAGCTGCTTGAGAAGGGCTAATCAGACTTCTTGGAGCTGACCCAAAGCTTCAAAGATCAGATGCTCCTTAATCTCCAAAGGACTCGGACTGAGGCTGTTCAGGACATCCTGGCTTCGACCTCCTACAAGTTTTATCTCCAGAGCACTGGTGACGACGCCCGGAGTTAGGATTCAAGGCTGCCATAGGCCAGCTCCAACTGAAGGGGATGATTCCTGATAGTTTCGATCTAAAGGTTGAGGGCTTAAGTGCTTACAATAATCCGGATGGCACTCGCTTCACTAGAGATCCCTTGGATGATGCCGAGCTAATGAAGGATGAGTTCGTGGAGCTGGTTGTCTCGGAGACGGCTGATCTGAAGTTTAACCACGGGGGTCCTTTCCTTTCGGAGTTCGTGCCCGACACACTGCTGCAGCATCTCTTGGTCCCTCTCGAAACCTATCCTGATCACAATCGGGATTGGTTGACACTCTCGGCCCTAGTTGTCAGACATCCGGAACTAGACTTGATGGCAGAGGCTCCGAAGTACTTTGAAAAGATGAAGAAGAGACATGAAGTTGAGAAGGCCAAGGAGGCTACTTGAGAGGGGGCTTCGCAAACCCCGAAATGAAGAAAGAATTTGAAGGCGGTGTATGCTCTGTAGAAGTGTACGGTCCTCGGACCTTAAGACAATTTATTTTCTTGCATCGTCTTATTTTATCATGAATATTTTAATTTTCTGCTTTATTTCGGATATTGCTCGTTGATAGTGTGTCTTTGACCACGCACCCGGGTTGATTTAACTTTGTGTTGAATGCTCTATTTATTAACAACTCTTTTTACCTCGGATCAGCTATTGTCTATTTTATTCGGATATTTCTATGTAGCTCCCTTTTGTGGCAAAATGTGATTTCTCTCTTATCTTTTGCAAGTATTTTTGTTCGGATGTTTGTATGATATATCCGAACGTTTATAATTTGTGTTTTTGCTATAACAATCATTTCTTTGTTCGGACTATATCATACCCGAAACTCTTCTATCCGAGGAGAAATATGTATTCAGAAGTAAAGAGATCAATTCTTGACAAAGATAGTCGTTGTATTGATTTGACGGAAACACAATTACAAAAGGTGGGTCAAAATGACCTTTGGAATAACTTTGGACAAAACAAAAATGATCAACAATATCCTAAGCATAAAACTTTTGCAAATTCCTCGCATTCCAGGTTTGTTTGAGTATTCTTCCTTCTAGGTCTTCCAGTTCATAGCTCCCATTGTTCCTTGACCCATTGATCTTATAAGAACCTTCCCAATTAGGTTTGAGTTTTTCAACATGATTAAAAATATCCGCTCTCCTTAAGACCAAGTCTCCAATCTGGAGGTCCTTGTTGTACAAATTCTTGTTGTAGGCTCGGGCGATGGAACTCTGATATCTATGGATATGACCTAGGGAAGAATTTTTCTTATCCTCCAGGAGCTTGAGATCATAGATCCGAGCTGCCTCATTCTCCTTGGGCTAGTACTGCCGGATTCTCTGAGTTTCAACAATAACCTCCGAAGGAATAACAACCTCGGATCCATAAACTAAGGAGAAGGGGGTTTCCTGGGTCGTTTTCCTCGGAGTGGTCCGATGTGCCCAGAGTACACCATCCAAATCCTCGACCCAACTTCCTTGGAAAGTTTTGAGTCTTTTCTCAAGGATCTTCACAATGGTTCGGTTGGTAGACTCGACTTGCCCATTGGCTTGGGGGTATCTGACCGAAGTGCAGCACTGCTCAATCTTTAAGGATTTGCACCATTCCTTAAGCTTGTTTCGAAGAATTGGGCTCCATTGTCCGAGACAAGTATCCACGAGAGTCTGAAGCGGCAAATGATGTTTTTTCAGATAAAACTCCGGACCCAGGCCTCCGTGATGGTAGCCACTGCTTCGGCTTCAACCCACTTCGTGAAGTATTCTACATCTACAATCAGGAATTTCTTTTGTTGAGCTCCCCGAGGGAAAGGTCCTACATCAATGCCCCACTGATCGAAGGGGCACGAGATGATTGACGGAATCATCGGATTGATGGGCCTATGAGGGATGTTGGCGTAGAATTGGCAATCACTGCAAGTTCGGGCGATGTTAGTCGAGTCATTGTCAATTTTCGGCCAGTAGTATCCCTGCCGGATGATCTTTTGTGCCAAAGTCCTCCCCCAAAGTGGCTACCACAACTGTCGCTATATATTTATTCCAAAATAGTCCTGGCTTCTTGCGGTCCGAGACAGCGCAAGTGGGTTCCATTGAAGGATCTCTTGTAAAGGTCATCTTTGAGAAGGATGTACCGGGTGCTTGGCATTGAACTCTTTGGGCTTTAACAGAATCCGAAGGTAACATACCACTCCGAAGATAAGCTAGAATATCGGCATTTAAGTTCTTTTCAATGTGAAGGTACCTCAGCTCAGGTCCAGCAAGAGCTTTGCTTAGGTAATAAATGGGCAAGTGATCATTCCCTTGGATCTGGACTAGCATGGAACTCGTACTTCATTTGTTACAGCCAAGTACAAGTACAAGGGCTCTCCTTCGATTGGTTTGGACAAGAGCGGAGGCGAAAGCAAGTAGGTTTTAAGGCTTTTGAAGGCTTCCTCACACTCCTTGGTCCATTCGAACCTATGCTCTTTCCTTAGGATCTTGAAAAATGGCAAGTACTTCTCGGCTGATCTCAAAATGAATCTGCTAAGGAATAAGACCCTTCCGATGAGGTTTTGCACTTCATTGACATTCTTGGGTTGAGGTAAGTCTAGGATTGCTCGGATCTTCTCCGGATTTGCACTAATACCTCTCTCTGTGACCATATATCCGAGGAACTTACCTCCCTTGACCCCGAAGGTACATTTGTCTGGATTCAAACTTATCCCGCACTTCCTTAGGATAGCGAAGCAGTTCTCCAAATGATCAATATGACTTTTTTCAGATTTTCTCTTAACTAAAATATCATCCACATAGACTTCCATAGTCTTACCTAGCTCCTCTTTAAATATTTTGTTTACGAGACTTTGATATGTTGCCCCGACATTCTTGAGTCCGAATGGCATTACTTTGAAGCAATAAACTCCTCCTGCCGCAAAGAAGGTTGTCTCCCGGACATCCACTTGTGCCATCAAAATCTAGTAGAAGCCTTGATAAGCATCCATAAAACTTAGCAAAGGACATCCGGCTGTAGAGTTTACCAACTAATCAATCCGAGGTAAAGGGTATGGATCCTTCGGACAAAACTTGTTGAGCCGAGTAAAATCATTACACATCCGCCATTTCCCCAGAGATTTCTCAACCAAGACAACATTACGCACCCAATCCGAATATATGACTTCCTTGACGTGTCCGACTTTCAGTAGCCTATCTACTTCCGCAACGATGATGGCATCTTCAATTGGATCAAAGTCCTTCCTCTTCTGTCGGATATGCTCAACTGTGGAATCCATGTTCAGACTGTGAACAGCTACCCTCGGGTCTATCCCTCTAATGTCATCCATACTCCAAGCAAAGATATCTTAATATTTCCTTAGATAGGCTATCAATTTCAGCTCCACCTCTAAGTTCATTTTCGTCCCAATCCTAGTATTTTTGTCTGGATTCCCCTCAATGATCTGAATTTCTTTGAGGGTCTCGTGGTGCTCGATCCAAACAGACTTGGGGAACTTGTGATCCAATGACCCCACCCCGATTTCAGTCTTCGGAGGTTGTGTTGGGCTCACAACTTAAGTACCGGATCGACGACTATGTTTGTGGATAATATGTAACATTCCCAAGCTTCTCGTCTATTACCTATTTCCTCTCCAACCCAATAAGGAGTGGGGAACTTAGCTCGGTTCTGTAATTGAGACGAGATGGCACGGAACTGATTAAGGTCTGGTCGTCCAAAGATAACATTATAGTTGAATGCCTTATCCACTACTATGAATAATACAGTTTGAGTCATTCTCCTAGGAGAAGAGCCCATCGACACATGTAGCTTAATGGTTCCGATAGGTGTGACAATCACTTCTCCAAATCGGGACAGAGAAGTGTTCACCTTACCGTACTCAGTATCTCCCAAATTCATCTGGTCGACGGTTCACTTAGAGATGATATCTGAGGAGCTTCTCGTATCCACCAACACCTTATAGACCTTGTAAGTGGTAATGGCTAGTGAAATTACCAAAGGGATGTTGGGAGATCGGGTATCCCCACCTCCGGGTGTTGGGGCCGGTATTTCATTGTCGTCAAAGGATATGACATTGGACTCCCTCGGAGGCACTGTGATCCGAACCAAATCTCCATTCCTGATATCTTTAGCGGTTCTCTCCCTAGTGTTTTGGTTATCTCCTCCACTCGGTCCTCCGGCTATAGTGTTGATGACTCCACTATAACGCAAATTCGCATAGTCCCTCTCTTATGGGTAATCATCATATACTTTTGCTTCCAGAGGCAAGGTATTTTTAGGATGAGGTGGGAGTGTCACGAATTTGGGTCTCGGGCTCCTATCATCCCTTCCGGATAGGCTTTGTTCTCCCTTAAAGTACGGGTCCTTCAATTGCCCATTCCGGATCAATGTCTCAATCTCAGTCTTGAGTTGAATGCACTTCTCAGTCGGATGCCCAGTCTATTTGTGGAAAGCACAATAGGCCTTCGCTTCCTTACTGTTTCTAATTTTAAAGAAGGGTCTAGGCCACTGAATATCCAGGTTCTTCTCTACCTTTATCGAAAAGATCTCCTCTCTCGGACGGTTCAAACGAGTGTACTCGATGTATCTCCTAGGCGGAGTACGCTCTCTTCGGGGTCATGCTTCCCCTCTGGTATCCTTCCTCGAGTCAGATTTCCAAGTTTTAGGCGCCTCTTGCCTGACTGGTTCCTTATCCTTCTTTTGTCCCGCTCTAATGGGGACGTTCCTTCGAAACTCCACTCCATATAAGTCATGATCGCAAATGTCTTCGAGCTGCCTCTCATTCAAAATCTCCTCCTCGGATAGTTTCTTCTGGAGGTCATGTTACTGGTGTTGGCATACAGGTGACGGACCCGTTCCTTAATGTTTATGCGTCTCTACTTGTCGAACCTCCGAATTGAAATAGTCCAAGAAGGTCCGAAGATCTTCATCTCGGATTGAATGATGCCAGCCAAATGCTCCACTGATCTTTTCCTTCTCTTAGACTTTTGGAATCTCTTCAAAAAGTGTGCGATACATCATCAAAAGATTTGACGGATCCGGAAGGCAAGCTAGTACACCAGTCCATTGCCTCCCCGAAGAGAGTGGTAGAGAAATTGAGTGCCTTGAGGTTATCATTCAACCCGTTAGTGTCCATCTTGGACTCGTAATGAGTAAGATGAGCTGTCGGACATCTCCATAATAGCGCTCCAGATTCAGAATGGTACATTCTAGAGGCTTTTTCTCTCTTCGAATTGCAGCACTCAATGGTTTCGGGACCCTGGTTGTTACCTTCACATGCGCAATCACCATCTTGTTGAGCTTGACCATTTCAATTTCTAATGCCTTCTATTAGATAAAGATCTGTTCGAGTGTTAATTTTTCCCCTGTCCTCGGATTAAGTATAGTTCCGGACATTTGTTCTGCTCTGATCTCAACAACACTCTCTCCTACATGATCATCAGCTCGCCTCGGATTTGAGGTTAGCCGGTCCGCCCTGGCTGGTTCAGCTCTAGCCCTTACGGGACTCCTTTCTTGCTGATCTCGGGAATTGGTTCTTTGATTGATCACATGACGGAGGTCATTATCTCGAATGACTTCCCCAATCCTTTCCCTCACTGGTCTCCTCTCGAGCCTCGATTGTGCAGGCTCGGCTGGCTCAGGAGTGGGTTGAGGAGGTGTTGATTGGACATTGTTCGAACATAAACATACTTGAATGACATTCAATAGCAGTCCGAACTGGTTGTCGTTCATCCCGAACTCATACGGGGATATGACAGTTCCATTTGGCAGAGTGAAATTCCTCCCCCCTGGTGGTCCGTGCGCTCCAAACGGAGGAGGCTCCTGGGTCGGAGGAACTTGATGTCTTGTGGTGATATTCGGAGGGGCCTCTTGTGAAGAAGCAGTAGCGGTATGCCCATTGATTGGTCGGATCCTCTCTGCTCGAGTGGTGCTCCGAGCCACTGCAGTTTTTCGACTAGGAGGTCTACCTTGGGGACGTCTTACAAGAGTTTTAGCCGAAGGTGAAGTAATCCGAGCTGATCTTCCAGGTCTTGCCATTTCTTAGGAAGGGAACGAAGAGCTGACTTTTTCGTTCGGATCCCCACAGACGGTGCCAATTATGTTGAGGTAAAAGCCCCAATCTTAGGTATGACAAAAAGCTAATTAAGTCCACTAGATTAAGATCCGAGAGCAAAGGTAGTCTTCAACTTCAAGATCAAACACCTAGGATGTAAGCCTGCATAAGTGACTAGAGTGGGGGGGGGGGGGGTGGTTATGTGAGACTTTACTCGAGAGTAATTATGAATCGACACTGTAAAAATGAAGGTCTAAAGCTTATAGTAAAATGAGAGGATCAAGTGAGCTTGTTGATTTACCTTGAGAAGTGTGCACTATTTATAGAGATTATTCCCCATTTAGGGGTAGACCCCTTGGATTGTGCAAAGTATTAATCAAGAAGGCTTAATTAAGCCCATGGACCATATTATAGTCATAACTCATCTACCATTTGGGACTCAATGTTAGATTAGTCATTTTGTAGAATCTTTGAGTGCATCCTCGTCCTCTTGTCTGAAAAGACATCCAAAGGGAATGCTCCGGATGACGTCCGAAGCTGGTCACGCTCTCTTCTACTAACGTGCTATGATCTGCTCTACTTGGTTCTCTTTAGGTCTGGATATAGACTCATATGCGTTAGTGGTCCGGACCTGCTTCCTTCCGAATATAGCACTTTGGTCCGGATGTCCTTATCACGGTATTCTTGTATGTTATGGCCATATATGATCTCGGATGGCCTTTAGCTCGGGATCCTATGCTCGGATCCTTGAGGCCTTATCCTTGTAATACCGTGATGTCTTAGGATCCAATCGTGATACATCCCAATAACGAATTGGACATATTCCTGTATCAACAAAATTAAATTACACTACTATAACTATATAAATACTGAGCACTATACATTACTATTATATTAATTATATACAATTATTACTATTAATTATAATAACTACTTAAACTATTCAACAATTATTATTTACCAATTCATTACTATAACATTATATTATAGTACTGGATTTACTATATGGTGTAGTCACACGCAATGGAACGTTCCAAATTACATACTATTATTACAGATGACAGTCACTCATCCAAATTGGTTCGAACGGTAAAATATTCCCCAATAAATTTGGATATGTGACTGTGTGAGGTTACAAAAAGTAATTTCCCCCATTAAATTTCGTTGTGTGTCCGTTTGTTGTTATATAAATACTTAAATATTTCAAAATTTTCGAACTCCGCTTATTAACTATACTTTTGTTACAACAAATGGTCATACAATGCATTTTCTAAGCTTCATATACCCAGTTCATCCAAATTCATTCCAGTGAACTCATTCTTCTACATTCCTCATCTTCTTCTCCATTGAGTTCTCTCTTCTTCATTTCCTCTAATTTCTCCATGTATCTATCTTATATATATAACTAACATAACATTTTTCATTATTTCTACAATCATATGCTATTATGTGTTCAGTTTTTAATTCCTCAAATTATACTTGTCCAAGTAATTAACAACATTAATGTATTTTTATGTCTTCTTGTTTATAGGTATTATGCTTCAATTTTGAGTAACTAACTTCAAACATCCATTTACAAATTCCATTTACTTTACGCATTGTATTTTACTAGCTATACATCTTGTTCTTTGCTCATTTTCTTTTTATTATATCTCTTGTTCTAAATAATTTCTTTTCTCTTATTCTTTTTTTTTTTTTTCCAGATTTTGGAATGAATTGGAGTGGAAGTTTTGCTACAAAATACAAGACATCTCTTTCTTCTTGATATGAGTGAGATATATGTAATTTTTAGTACTAAACTTGTGGTAGATAGATACTTATAAATGGATTACAAATTCTATTAAAAAAGAAATCTTTGCATCTCCATATTTGCTTCCTTTTACTAGACAATACGCCATCTAATTAATTTTCTAGTTACCAAAATAATTAACATTGTCAATTAATGAAACATGGTATTAATTAAAATAAATGAAATTAAAATGATAACATTTAAATCAGTCTAGTGTGATAGCCCAAAAACACAAAATAAATATTACAAACCAATTATTTTACAGAAAAATCAAATTTAGCAATTTAGATGTAAATAAAAAATATTATTACTGTGACCATATATTGTCACAAAAATGAAGGAGAATAAAAATGCGTAAAACAGGTTATGTGATCGAAGTGGGTTACAAATAAAATATGATGTACAAGGTCTGTACTTAATTATTTGGGGGAGAAATGCATTTTTGGTCCTAAAGTTTGGGGGGTATGGCACGCGCAATACAACGTTTGCTCTTGCCGGCAAATTTAGTCCAGTATTTAATTATTTCCGTGAATTTTAGTTTTTTAGTCGAAAAATCGACCATTGACCATGTTGATTGTTGAGGTGTCAACATGGTCAAACACTCTTTCTCAATTTGGACTTCCACCTAGATGCCACCTAATACTAGAATAAAAATAAAAAATAAAAAATTTAATTTTAATAGAAAAAACAAAATAGAGTAGATAATAAAACAAAACTCAATTAGAATTGGAATTAAAAAATGAGAAAATGATCGATTATATGCCCGTTAGAGTCGTAGAAACTATTATTGACTGTTTTCTCATTTTTTTATTGTGATTCTAATTGAGTTTTATTTTCTTATTTACTTTGTAGTTTATTTTTTGAATTAATATCAGATTTTTAGTTTTTATTTTTTTCTAGTATATGTGGCATCTAGGTGGAAGTCCAAATTGAGAGAGTGTGTTTGACCATGTTGACACTTCAGCAGTCAACCTGGTCAATGGTCGATTTTTTGACCAAAAGATTAAAATTGTCGGATATCATGAAATAAAGGACTAAATTTGTCGACGAGAGCAAACGTTGTATTGCGCATGCCAGACCCCTAACTTTGGACCACTTTCTCCCTGATTATTTGTGCAGCTAAATGATATAGAACAATAATATATGTATAAACACTTACTTTTTAATGTTCGTATTTTCAATGCTTGACTTTTTGTCAATGTAAGATATTCGACACATATAAGCTATTGCAATAGATATAATGTGACTGCATGTCATAGATGTTTGATTGTGTGACTTTGCAATGTATGAGCCCATTACATTAATCTAGGCAGTTACATATAGGCCTTCTGTGACCAATTTTAACTTTATATGACTAGATATGATTTTATAAAAGATGTTTTTTAGTAGTTCATGAAGATAGCATATTAATGTAGCTACCTTCAAATACATAATAAGCTAATTTTATTTTACTGTGAATCAGCTAAATACTATATTAATATAAACGCAAGCACAAGATATGTTCAAGCAACAACATTACAGAGGAAAGAGAGACATTTAGATTCTAATATCCAAACCAAGACTAATAGCTCTAAATCCAACCCTAAAGTGTTCACCAAAATTTAAAATAATATATCATCAAAATCAAAGTCAAGCATCAAAACCAAGGTATATCACAATTAGCTAGATCAAGTAGCTTTCTCTTCAACGTCTGAGAGAGGTGCACACCACCAAAACTATGAAAATGTACAAACTCCGCGAACAAAAAAACACATAATAAGCTAATTAAGATTATAAACTTATAAATTAGTATATTCGATAGCTAGATGCAAAATAAATTGTAATTTATTCAAATATATTGAACATAAGCTTATGATAAGATGAAAAACATATAATAACTGTGATCCTATACATTAAAGAACCAGAGCGAAAATGATAATGCCACAGTAATTTTCCGTTTACAGATAATACGTGTTATGAAAAGTGTTATAAGTGTAATAAATAATTCAATTCAATTTTACAATAAAATCTTTGCTATGCATGAAACAAGAATACAAAAATAATAGTATGAACCACTTTACATAAAGAATAGTAATTTTTGGCAGAAAAAAGAAAGGTATAAGATATTCATTGACATAACAAATTCTGGATGGCTTGGCTAGTAAGATTAAGATCCATAGAACAATTCATTGAAGATCTTCTATGCCGGTTCATCATATTCATCGCATTCACTTGACCTCTTAACTCCGCGTAGCTCCTCAAGTTCACTAAACCAGAACCGACTTCTTGAGTAAAATTCGTCGTGGAATTAATCGCCGCTAAATCATACGTTTGCGACGAAATCACACCAAACGTCACATTAATTTCCCTACTCCTTCTCCTCGCGACACTTCCCTCAGAAATAATCCCTGTCCCAATCGTCGTGTTGTCGTACACCAAACTCATGCTTCCACTATGAAATCGGAAAGTTCCAAAGTTCCGGTTCCTCACCAGGAGTGATGCGGTCATGGTAACGTTAAGCGACGCAGTGTCATTCCGGAGATTGGATACCGAAATGCTCGATAACCGGATTGATGGAGTATCAATTCTGAGAAAGGCTAGGCCGAATATTAGGAAGGCAATGCTGAAGAGAACTACAAAGAGTAAAACGTAGATGAAACGTTTGTCGGATGGTTTTTGGTGGTTTTGTGGTGTTTGAAGTCGGATATTGCTGTATTCTTCATCGCTTCTGCCGTACTTGCTTGCCGGTGCTAACGGGTTTCTGTGACTGTCTCCTTCCATTTTCGATATTTTCTTGTTCTCCTTGGTAATCAAGCAATCAATCAGTGAGCAGTTTGAGTTATTGAATCGTAATTAAATAGCTTGAGAGAGAGATTGAGAAATACAGGCAATTGGCAAGTTGCAAATTTGTATGGACATGTGCTTGGTATATAGTTGAACGTCTGACAAGAACTAAGTGCTGGTGGTTAATGTTGGAATGGTCTTAAAAGATTGAAGTTGCTCAGAATTTGGGTTGTAAACGTAGTATAAACAAGATGACTAAAAGTGGAGAATTGGTCATATATGCGTGTCGTTTGTACGTGTGACGGCCTTAAGTCTAAATATTGTAGCATTGTTTTAGAGGATGTAAGTTACGACAAGTTGGTAAATAGCATCTGAATTCTCTGAACTATGTAGGTAGTCTCTGAACCTATGTTCAACTGATGATCAAATCTTTCTAAGTTGAGCAAGTCAAATCCCGCTACTGATTACAATGTACAGATAAAAAATCAACTATAGTGACTATCTATGTTTTACTTTTCCGAAGTTTTTGCATTTTAGTATGATGGAAAAAAATATTGATCAACTCATCATATACCAATCCCCTCTGGCGGCAGTTCCTCTCCTTGTTGCTTAATGATGCAGACTATTGGTTTTACATAGAAGGGCGCATATAGCTAGGGGTGGGGGAAAGTTATCTGCTCACTTTAAATTTTCAAATTCACATATTTAGCTCCATCCAAATTTTAGCATTTCTGCACCTTTAATTTCATTTTTAGTTTGATTGTTAGAATTCAAGTATTTATATAAAGAAAAATACATCTCAAACATATATCTCACTTCTTCGTTTCGACTCCACGTGTAATGATTTAGATATATATAGTTTTAATATGCTTTAGTTGAATTATTAATAAATTTATTTTTGGTGTAAACAAAGATAAAGAAGTGTTATGTATTGATTAAACTGAAGAATCGAAAAAAGTGAAAACAGGGGAGAACAGAATTACAATGAATATTTATTCCATTCTAACTAACTCAAATTTATAGAGTTAGGTTTTAGTATTTGGGATGTACTACTTCCAGTAGATATGGTACAACCGTACAACTATAGTAATAATGATGTCCTCCAACTTGTATTCTTCTTCAATTGAGTCCTTGTTATTTATTCAACCTTTGCAATTAACTCCCGGATATCTGCATTTTGACCACACAATATAACGAAAACTTATATCATGAATTCGGTCACTGCTCCCACATGAGTAAAAGAACAAATTAAAATCTTAATAAAAATTTGAATATGTCAAAAAAAAATTAGAGAATTTATTTTTGATAAATCAATAAATGATGCATGTCAATTCTTTGTGTACTGTATATTAAACTAAATTATCATCAGCCATTGATAATGATATTTATGGAGAAGTGTGGTTGATCATCACTTTGGACATTTTGAGACATGGACGTTGAGATAGAGTTGTAGTGTTAACTTGGATTTTGCATGTTGTTTGTTCTTGTACTATTGGCGTTGCCGATGGGATTCTGGGGTATTTGTAAAACAAGTTATGAAATCTCCACAATATTGTTAACTCAATGTTCGACAATTATCATTCAATCTATCAATTATTGTAAGTGTATCGAATAATCGTATTAGCAAATATAGCTTAGCATATACTCATTACAATCTGCAACCATCTTAATTCTTACAACGTACTTATTCTACCAAGTGGTTATTTTTCTTCGAAGAATCTACAAGATTGTCAACCAGGAATCTAAATAAACAACTAATTACACTAATTATATATGACTGGTACGTGTTATAAATTAGCCATTATCCTTATCTATTATTATAAAAAAAAAAAAAAGTATCAGGTAATTAGTGGACCAACTTCTATTGTTTTTATTTTACGCTTCATCATAACTACTTTTTCCATTACAATATTTCATATGATTTAATTTTATTAAAATTATAATATAATTGATAATTCTATTAGTAAAATGATTATTAATTCAATATTTTTAATCATATTAATGAGTTGAAAGTTCGTATGCGAGTATCACATGCTAATTTTCTAAACTTAAAAGTTAGAAAGTATGATGTCTCTTTCTTTAATTCGTCATATATGTCATTTTTTGTATGCGTTAACAAACCGCCTAATCGACTTAAAGGAGAAGAGGATCAAGTAGTTAGCGGACCAACTTTTAATTTTCCTATTTTATCCTTCATCATAACTACGTTTTTCATTACAATATTTTATATGGTTTAATCTTATTAAAATTATACTATAATTAATAATTTTATTATAATATAAAATTATTAATTTAATATATTTTAAACAATATTAATGAGTTGGAAGTTTACACGTCGAGTGTCCTAATTTTCTAGTGGGAAGAAACAATACGCCAATTGCATTGGATGTTCTCTCAAATCATTAAATAATACAAGCAGAAAGCGACCACATTTATGGTCGAAGACGAAGACTTAGATATATACTAGAAGTCTGAATTTTTCAAATATGATTGCCATTTTAAACTCTCATTACATATAGAGTTTTAATAGTTTGCAAAATCAATTCGGGTATATCGAACGACAAAATATTATGACTAATTTGTGTTATACTCGTGCACATTTTTTTAGTATTTTAGTAGGATGTAGAAAGTATAATTAATGCCATGTTGCGAATTAATAAGATGATTATATTTTGTGATCGGATACATAATGAGTCATCATCTAATTAAGAGGCTGATTGTCATAGCATTTAAATCGCTCAATTTAACTCGATAAACAGTGATTTGACCTAAAATACACTTTAAATACCTCATTTCAATTCCATTCTAAATACAATTTCACCAAAATTCATCCAAACGTCCATTCAAATTCTATTCCAATCAGCTCCTAAATGTGAAGGTTCAATTTTGACTTGATGGTATAATGAACAGACAAAAAATTCTTCATTCCAATAAATATACACAACTAATTTACATTAAATATATCGCATATCTATTATCTACAACATTACTCAACTGTAGAAAAAACAAATAAGAATTATCTAATATAGAAGGCCATGAATATGTATACGGGATATACTGAAAGCATATTTACCTACATATACAGAGTACACATACACGTTCACATCAAAAGCATCTCAAGCCCTGGACAAAATTATTGGACAAGTTCATGTTACAGCTCAACTGAGCGTTCCTTCTCCTCTGAATCACCCTCACAAACTCAATCTCTCCTCTCAATTGGGCGACAACCGTCAAGGCCAACGTTCCGGTACTGTTCCCGGTATCCAAATTGCTCCCCAACACATCTATCCGCCTGGTGGACCGTGACCTGACACGTCCATCAGGGATCATGAATCCTCCCACAACCCTGGTCCCTGATAAAATCGTAACAATGCTACTATCATATCTGTACCTGCCAAAGTTTCTGTTTCTAATCAAAACGCTTGCAGTTAGCCCCATGTTGCCACTGACACCATTAGTCACTTGGACATTTGATAGCCGGACTCTAGGTGTCCTGATTCGCACGAAGACTAATATGAAGGCCACGATGACCGCGGTTTGTAGTATGGCAAAGAGTACGGTGTAAGCAAGGCATCTCATCCGTTTCTTCTTTTTCATCGCGATGACTTGGGATTGGTAATTAGTCATGGAGGGTGCGGATTCCTGGTCGCTCCGTGGCATGTTGGGTGGTGCGAGCGGGTAGCGTTGTACGGCTTCTTGTTCATACTTCTCTGCCATTTTTTCTTGTGTAATCAGATGAATTGGTTTATAGTAAATGGAGAGTAGTTAGCAGTCTTTATATTCTGTATATGTTTGTTTGAAGAGATAATTACATAGTCCTGGAAATTGCGGAGTTGAAAATTGGGCAGTAAACAGACGCTTAATTTACATATATAACGACTTCTAGATGTCCATTGGGTTGTTATCGTTAGGTTCTAGATTGTGACATGGATAGCACGGTTATTAGACGTCATTGACTATTAGCTCGTTCATTCTTTTTTCCCCTATGAGATTTTTCTCCCAAAAGCAGCCTCTTTGTACTTAAATAGAGTTAAGTAAGTATTTGTCATTTTCGACTTCAAATTAATTAAGTTCAAGTAAATTTTATTTAGTTCAGTTTAATTTAGTTCGACGTAGTTATAATTTATACTTAATTTAAATAAATATTTGTTATTCAACTTAAAATTACTTAAGTTCAGTTAAATTTTATTTAGTTCAGTTCGACGTAGTTATAATTTATACTTTATTTCAGTTCAATTAAATTTAATTTATCAGTTTCATTCAGTTCAGTTCAATAAATTCTTTTAAACAATATATAATCTAATATATATTATACTCATTAACCCAATTTAACATAAATGTTATCTTTCTTACATTCAATAAAAAGTTCACTGAAAATACATATACCTATGTTAGTGCGAGGAGTACAACGAGTACAAATACGTGTATTAGTACAAGGTATTGCAGTTGTCTTAGAATCCTCTATTAGTAATATAAAATTATTCTCTTATTAATTTTAGGAATTAAATTATGCATGCATTTTAATGTCTTTTATACTGCACAAAATTAATGCACAATACGTATGCCATTGGCCTTGGGCCGACAAAGTAGAAAAGGTAAATGGTTCCGTTATACAATTACTTGGGCTGATTTAGCTTGCCCAGACACCGAATTTTAAGAGGAACTTCAACCGTAACTCTTTTAAAATTAAATTTTAAAAAACGATCATTGTATTTGCATTTTATGATGTAAAAAAAGTTGTATATCGTCATACTAAATGTACAATTTTAGGTGTGAAAATTGTTTATTTACACTCTATGATACAACTTTTTTGTTATATTTATACTCTATGACACATCATTTTCTTTTTATAGATTTTTATTTAAAACTTGACTGCGAACTTAGTTGCTGGCAAGAATTTCCCCAAAATATTTCGAAAATGGATCGATATCCCCAATAGCCTGATCCACAAACAAGACTGAATATAGCTATGTGGGCTTATCTCCTGAGCCTCAGGAATATAATGGACTGGGCCTTACCAACATGCTAGCCTACTAGACATGTGGTCTAGCCCAGCAACACTTCACGGGAAAATTTTGGAAATAGGATATTTAACCTTCATCTGAAACCTCACTCATTTTAATTTTATTTTATTTAATTTTATACTATAATTCAGTGTAGTTCAGACCAATTATATTTAGACAAAGAGGACAAAGACTTAGTAGTATCATCAATTTGATGTTTAGTAATAGTAGTAGAATAAACCGAAAAATTACTTAGAATAACTTTTTTTTTTTTTAACACGAGGAAAAACACTAGAACCACCCTCACCTATATATACAAGTAATTTCTGATAAAATCAGCTTCTAATGTTATCCTATTTTGTGATGGTGTTTGCAGGTTGCATCCTCTCCACCTGCATGCTTGATAACTTGTTGGTCTTGAGTTAGTATTTTGACTATTTTGATAGGAACTGAAGTTACCCTTTATACTTTGCTTTAAAATAGCCATATTCTTGAGTCATCATTAGTCTTGTCTGGAAATGCAAATGATAACTAATATTGACTCAAGAAAATTAACATCATGGTCTGTAATGCTTTGGTGATGCGTAAAACTTTGTGTAACAGTGCAAGTAATAGTATTAGGTTGTTTGTCACGAAATTTTAATTGAATTTTAACTGCTTAATAGTATCTTAAATTTTAATTTAATTGTGAAAATGTTTATTTATCATAAATTTCAATTGTGTGTGATGAGTTTAATTGAGAGATGGCTCAATCAAATTTATACACTATTCTGTAAATTAAAATGATAATTCATGGATAATATAAATTGTAAAGTACAATTAAAATGGAACTTTAATTCAAATGTCAAACCACTTAATCATGAGAGGGGGGGGGGGGGGAAAATAAATTAAACGTTTTTGAAAGGTTTTTAAAAAGGTTGGTTTAATTT
>JAYMSP010003893.1:0-18077 GCA_036897095.1 Plantago elongata
TACATAATTATACTAATCATATAATTATAACAACCTTAAATATCAATAATTAATCAATCTAATATTCATACATATTTTATCAAATCTCAATACTAATCACATTATACTTACACCAATCATTTATCACTTACACAATCTATATAACAAAACTACAATATCCTATTCAATACAATTCTATACCAAACACTAATTTTAACAATCCTACTATAATTTGATCACTATTTATCCATTCAAACGGATCCAACTCCGATTCTATAACAGACAACCACTTTGGCATGGAAAAGCTTCTGTTTTTTATAATGTATGATATACTATAGGACCCCTACATATAAAAAATGTACAAAGCTCTCCAACAGGAGGAGTAATATATTCGCTACGCAAATTTCTTGTTCAACCAAGAAATATACCAATTATCAGTCTCACCTCGTCATTTTGCAGCATGAACATACAGTAATCCATCTTAAAACTTTAAAAACAAGCATCATGAGAATAGAAAAACTGACATGGATGTTATTATGTTGTGGACAAGTAAGTTGAACTTTAGCAAGTATAGACTTCACAACTATTCGATGGACACAATTTAGATGACCCTTGTACAGGTGTAACTGACGGTACTACAACTCGATAAATACTCAACTTACAGAAGCATCAGAGAACCCCAAAGAATGGATTATTAATGGCGCTATTTAGCTCGCCTCCAGCAGAATGAAGCACCGCAATATCTACTTTCTCCTTTGGGAGATACAAAAACTCACCCCCTTCAATTTTCTCAAAGCCACAGAGCTCCAGAAATTCAATGCCTCCTTTCAGTTTTCCAACTTTATCCTGTAAGACAAATAAATGTATGATGATGACCGGAAGTATTTATATTATTTATGAAAACTTGGGCTTAAAGCCTGATACATGAGTTCGGCATCTTCCTTTATCATCCTTTATCATCGTAGCAATATGGACTCAAACACATAAGAAACTGGATACCATAACAAGTTCATAACAATACTTCACCAGAAATGTATTGTGGATTATAGTCACACACCTCAGTTGCTACAGAATACACTTAAGTTTGCTCTATCCTGCCTGACTAAACTGCGTATAGTGTTTTGGCATTGTAGTTAAATTCTCTTACGCTCAAACACTAAAACCGCTACCTTTAAGCTTTTTAATAGGCATGTCACCATACCGAAAAGAGCACCATGTTATTTATCTTTTTTTTTTTTTTGGGGGGGGGGGGGGGCGTTGGGGAGGCGGGCGGGTGTAAACCCTGTCCTGCATACAAACTGTTATAATGGAGATAAAGAAACTACAGAATAGCTCCGCAATGCATCAAACTCCTGCTTACTGGAGTTTCGATTTCATAAAGTCTAAAGAGGGATGTTGCCTGAAACAGCGCAAAAGGTTGCCTGGGAATCACTTGGGTAGTGAGGGATATGATGGATCACCTTGGACCTACCTTTAACTAAAATTCTCAAATCTTAGAACTCTCGGCTCCAAATAAATAACTACCGTGTGACATAACATTATAGCATGTGATCTGTGAATTTGTCTCGCGAGGAGCTCCCTCCTTTTTGTTGAATTACCAAAAATCTAAACATTGAGCTCACTTCACTAATAACTAATTCTTGCAGAGACTAGGAAGCAAAAAGTACTGCGACTATGGCAACTGAGACAAAACGATAAGATCCACCTAGAACAGCTGGTGACAGGTGATATAGTCCTAGATAAGAATAAACATGCAAGACCAGGAGAATGTGGGCCATGGTAAAATTGAAAATATGCAAAGCCTCTGAAGATTTTCACCTGAAAATTAGCATTGGTGAGCCTAATTTTGCGGAATTTTTCCTCGCTCGGATTTGTTGCAACATTCCTGGCAAAAGTTAAAAGTGTGTTGAAGGCCATCTTCACTTTGGCATCATCATCCTAATTGACAAGCAAGTGAAAAAGATAAAACCATGGGAAAAAATTAGAGATGAGCTGAGCTGAGCATAACAGCTCACGAATTTCTTGAAATAACAAAGACCTAAAACAAATAACATGCATCGGTGCTTTCAAGATAGGAAACTAATCATGTAAGCTTTCACTATTAATCTGATCGGACTTTTCAGTTTGGTTAGGCAGAGTTCTTGATCCCACACCAAACAAACTTTAGTTGTTTTATAGTTGAAATAAAATTGTAATTACCTTGTGATTCTGCTTCAGGTTTCGGAGACATTCTCTCATTCGCTCTGCCTTTGTAGCTGGCCTCAAAGGTACATAGCTCTGAAAGTATAGGAGCTCATAAGATGGCATGAAGGTACTAAACACAAATAGAGGTGAAAAATAAACTGGGTACAGCATAGAGTACCTTCTTTTCTTCCACGGGTGGTGGAGCAGAAGGTTTTGCTGCAGCTGGATCTTCTGCGGGTAAACCTAGTTTCCTACGTCTTTCAGCCTGTAAAGCATGTGACCAGTGCGGCATAGAGCTTTAGAAATTGATCCAATTGAAAGACAAGAGACAAAATAATTGCATATCAATGAAGCACCATCAGGATAAATATGCAACTTTGGTAAATACATGTACTTCAGTCTGGCACGTAAAAAATAAGTTCATCACTGAAACCTGAACCGCGTGTGACATACTAAAAACAGGAAGTATCAACAAACATTGGTTTTTATAAAGATGACCAGGTTTAGTTGTTAATTGTGGATAACAGAACTAGAGATCAAAACAGATCTCAAATATATCATGAATCACAATAACTTTAAGACGAAATACAGGGCAGTCAACTGTCACCTTGGAATTCAAACACCAGAAAATTAGCACACAAAGTGTCCAAGAGATAAGAGTGTTTTCAATCATATGATAAGTTGGAGAGCATCATTATAACCTTATCTTCTTCCAGCTTTTGACGAATTTTCTCTCTCGCTCTTTTTTCTTCCTCTTTCTCTGCTTTCCGTAAGGCTATTATACTGCATTACCAGAACCCAAACCAATCAGAAAAATCATAATGCACATGCGACAATGACCAAAGGAGAATAAAACTGTATGAACATCAACAGACCGTTTTCTTTCATTTTCTTCTTCCATCCGCTTCGCTTCAAGTAGCTCCTTCCCAATTCGAATTCTTTCCTGGCAGAATAGGAAGCTATATAACAGGCAAGGAGACAGGGTGCTAGCTATTCTGATTAAAATAGTACAGTCTACAAATTAGACCATCACCATTGTGCGTAAGCTTGAAAACAGGTAAAATCCTACCCTACTCCGCAAAAAAAAAGGTGGTGTCGTACGGGTATAGACCCATTCATTTGTAGATACTTTGGGTTTTACAAACAGAGAATAGAAATGAATTGTAACTTCCAATTAACATTGGAGTACTGACAACTCACAAGGATGTTAGAACTTAGAAAAATATAATGAAAAATGTTTGACAGGCAAAACAAACCGAAAAAAATGCAAAATGCATATTTGCGACTGACACTAGTTGTCACTTTGTTGAACAATTCCATATAAAAAAATAGCCAGGTTGATGCTTAGAAATAAGACCAAGTAAATGCTTAAACTTAAGACCAGGCTTTGAATTATATACCAACCTTCTCTCTTTCTTTTTCCATTCGTTTTTCTTCCTCTTCTTTCTTCTTGCGAGCTCGCTCTCTGAAATCAAACAACAAAGTCACAAGAATATGAACATAAAGCAACAGAAAATATGTGCACCCATATAATAAGATCCCAAATAAAGATCTGGACAACAACATATAAATCCTAAAGTTTCAACAATAGTGCATGAGCAGGACATCAGTTATATATCAATAGTATGAGTGAAACTTTTTCAAATTCAAGAAACCTTGTACAAGACGAGTTCTGAAACAAGCAAGCAGAGGACTCCATCACTGAACAGATGATGATCAACAATTACAACAGTACCTCAATTCTTGCTGTTTCTGCTTAATCTCTTCCGGAGTGAGGGATGGTTTCGGAGGCTCATTTTTCTTGGAACTGACAGGTACCTGACCATTAACAGGGTAAACAACGCTCTAAGAAGCCAGAGACAAGAGACAATAGAAGAAATTGAAGTGACAGGTGCATACAGTCTATACAAATTGCAAAGTCTATATCACCAGATTCATGAAAATCCAAAAAAATGTTTGCATACCCAGATTTGAGAAACTCTATATAAATGTTTACGTAAAATCATGCCAGATAGTAGAGGAATGAGTTCAATTAGCCATCATTGTCAAACGTGCACATAATTCAATAGCAAACATGCAGGTCTTCCATTAAAGTGGAGAAGACTCAATAGCCAACATAGGACCTATTTTGAAGAAAGAAAGAAAGAACAGATTAAGTCTGTAATTATTGAGGCCAAACCGAATACTGGTAAACTTGAGACCAGAAACAATAGTGCATTTTCTCCATCTAGATCAATTTCTTTTGTCGAGTAGGGAGGAAACTGATGAATAGTTTAAATAAGGAGGCAGAACAGGCTTTTGCTTTTAATTTATTCAAGAAAGAACACGTCTTTTTACAGAAAAAGTATGCAAGCGTCGAGCCAGCCATGCAATTATTTTATTAATAACTTGACTTCGGAATATAGATTCATTCACAAGAATTCACATCTTTATTAAGACTTGTATGACATATTGTTTATAGTCCACCTAATAAGGAAAGAGTTCGATTGACATTCAAATCATCAAACAATTAAGTCCCTGAATGCCCTCTCATTTACCAAAATTAACATATCGACCCAAGAGATGACAGACATCCTCACAGAAATTAAATACATCTATACTGTTAAGTCAATCCTGTGAAGAGTCTTGTTTAAGTATCAACTCGAAATCTCATCACTGTGCGTCCGGGTCGGGTATTCGGGTACTGGGTCCGTTCGGGTTTGGTAGATCGGTTCGGGTATTTAAAAATTTCGGGTATTGGGTATACTACCCGGTTGGGTATCGGCTACCCGTTGGGTAAACATGAAAAAAATAAAAATTGTATTCTCACTTAATATGATTTGTACAGTTACACCAACATGACTATACATGATTTATGATAAAATGACTAAATAGACTTACCACGTACAATCCTCAAAATAGAATTCCGAGGTTTACTTACTTTAAACTCAATACGTTAACACTAGTTTTAGTACTTTATTGGTAACTAACAATTGTGCATCAAATATGAATTACAATGACCCAAAAAAAAAAAAAGATGTATAAAATTCGGGTACCCAAATACCCGAAATTGGGTACCCGTTTAAATACAAAACCTAAAAACCCGAACCCGAAATACCCGTACCCAAATTACCCAATACCTGAAATACCCGACCGTGCTCAGGCATTAAAATTTAAAGGCTAACTGGATTTAGAATATGTCACCCAGAGTTAACCTCTTGCATACTCGTTGGACACTCACAGTTAGACATGGGTATGGGTATGGGGGCACTTCATTTTCAGTGTAAAAGTCAGGTTCTTTTTTTCTTCAAATGGACATGTCCGATACCCGATACACACCCATGTCAGGTACTTGCTGGCGAGTGTGGGTAACATTGGATAACAAATCTGATAATGTAATCGGATAGAACTAAAATTATAGTATTAGACAGTACACACACGCAACTTTAACCTGCACCACCACTCTTGACCAATGGACAGCCAAAACCACTACAGAACATACATAATGCATTCAACTAGCCAAGTTTACCAAGAAAACAATGAGCTAAGCTCAATAAGCAACCATTCTTTAAGGGTTATAATTTTCCTCACCAACAAGAACATTTAAAGGCAAGGCGGCAAAAAGTTGTTAAATAATCTTCTGAAATGCTTCAGTTGTTAATACACCAAATTTACTTTTGCAGATGCGTGTACAAATAAACCTCTTGTTTCATAGATTTACAAAGCCAGTAGTGAATAGGAGTGCATTCCGAATGTAGGGGTAAGGATACATCACTGAAAATTTCACTGGACAAAAAACAAATAAAAGTATTAAATATAACAAGTATTGATACCAGTGGCAGTTGGTCAATATCAGGATCATTCTCATGCTCCACAATCCAATTTGCCGCAGCCTCAAGGCTAGAGTTTCCTAAAAAGAATCATCAGTTTAAATTGTTAAAGTCGTACAGAAAATGATTATTCAATTTCCTAGAGTAATGGATATACATACTATAATACAGTGCCATTTTAGGTACAACAGTTTGATATTGCCCAATTTACATACCATAGAAGATAGAACACCCTATAGATCGACATACAATTTTGAATCATGATCGAAAGAATGCATAATCTAATATGTGAACTCTCAAATGATTGCTCATATTACATGAAAGTAAGTATTGCAAGTCATGCAAATAAAACTTTCATGGGACTCAGCAGGGCATCTGTAAATTCATGATCGAAATAATACATAAGCTAAAATCTCTTGTTGTGAACAGTTACCAGAATAATGTAGTGCCCGGGTTGCCCTTTCCTTGGGAAATCCCATTTCCTCAAGTTCTGCAAGGAGTTGCTCATTTACTTCTGGCACAACCATTTCTAATAGCAAGAAAAGGAAAAAAGCATTAGCAGCAACAGAGATGATAAGAGTACTTGTGAGTGCAACTAAACAGCCAGACACAATACATGAAAGGTGAAAAGATTCTCAGCTGTAACCTTAATTGTGCAATTATAGTCCTTTTCTTATCCATACAATTCTAATCTAGTAAATCCATGAATAATATAATGCCAAACAAATATTACCCAAGAACAAAAACAACAAAAGAAAAACTATCTAGAGAAACTCTTTTGAGTACTCACAAAACAATTCTTTCTTTTAGTGCTTAAACATTTAGGCATCTCACAGGTCACAAGAATACAAGGAGCAGAACGTATAAAATATACATCATTCCTGATTAAACAAGTCATAGTGTATACTTATTGAACAAATGAATAATGAATTAGGAGTATAATTTGAACCTGATCTGAAGAATGATGATATGAAACAATACAAAATGCTTACAGCCACATTAGGCATTAGGTATGCATAAGCATGAATGTCCCATGTCAAGCAGGTGATCACACACAAATAATTACCTTCCTGCTTACTAGTACTACCATCGCCTGCTTCCTCCATTTCAACATCATCCTTGCACTTTGGAGCTTCCAGACTTATTGGCTTAGCTGCCTCTGAAGTCTTGTCGGCAAACTCTGTGTGCCCTGTCCTCTTAGTATGCAGGTCGCTCTCCTGTGTTCGAGAAAATTAGTAAGATGGCAGCATTATATCATGCACATACAGTTACATATCGCATACATATCTTAGAGAAATTATGGCATAATCCTTCCACCCCACTAAAAAATGTATCTTTTACTTCTTGGGACATCCCACTAATTCAGCCCCTTTTCCTAAAATAGTAAAAAAGTAAGCCCCACTATACCTCATACTTTTTTCATTCTTTACTATTTCCCCTTGCTTTTTTTCCAACAAGCTAACTTGATTAGATTCTCAAATCAGCTAGCTGAGTTTAAGAAGTTGCGCGCTCACGTAACGAGCTTTTTATGATAAAAAACTCATGGAGCTGAAAATCTAGTGGTAAAGAGGTCTACCTCAGAAAGAACAGACTAGGTAAAATAAGAGGCATCATCTATCCATAGTTCTTGATTGAAGAACATACTGACTCCATATATATAGTTAAATTGTAAATTACAAGCCTAAGGAACCCTAAAATCAGTTCATCATACAAAAATATTCAACATGTCTTCTCCAATTAAATTTTAAAACCCTAATTCAACCCCAATCAAATCAATCCATCGTAAAGAATGACCAATCTTTCTTTCTATCTTCTCCAATTAAATTAAAACAGATCAATTTGCGGTAACCTAAACCCTAATTCAACTCGAAAAAAGTAAATTATCAGAAACATCACTACTACATCCATTCATATATTTTCTCAATCAATTATTTGTAAGTAGATGCCACGATTCTCAGAGTCTATACACTATCATCAGTCCATAAGGTGGCTAAACAGTAGCTTAGCCTATCATTGTACCCGGCAGCTCTGATAGCCGAAAAATACTACCGATTAGTGAGTCATCTATCTATATGTAATTGGTAATTGAAATAGAGAAAAGTGAGCAATTGAAATAGAAAATACATACAGTTTTGGATCGGCAAGGTTTGCCGCAAGTGGAGCAGACCAAATTGAGCACAGGCTCAGTGGACTCGACAAAATTGATGTGCTTGGTTAGCTCAGCATGCTCTTGTGCCTCGTCGACGGACTTGAAGAGGGTACCGCAATCGCCACACATGAGTGATTGACCCGCCATTGTTAGATAACCAAGCTGCTTTCACGATCAATTCAGATTTTAGATCGATTCAAGGGTTCCTTTTCTATATTCTACTGCAATTGCAATTGCTGTCAATTCTCATCAGACGGAAAGGACTTGTATATTGTGAATGGCAACAGGTGGTAACTTGGAGGTAAAGATAATGCATAAGCACCTAACACCAGAGTTCTGAACCGAGCCGAACTAAACTAAACTAAACTAAACTAAACTAAACTAAACTGAAGTAAGGTATAAATTATTATTACATCGATTTAAACTGAACTAAACTCAATAAATTTTACTGAACTGAATTGAAGTGATTTTAAGTTGAAGATAACAAGTCTTAGTAATAAATAGTCATATATAAACATGTTTCGATACACCATATATATTTTTCAAAAAGTTCGTACAATATAAATATATAAAAAAAAATTAAAATCAATCATTTATAATATAATAAAAAAATTTTAAAAAATCTAATATTATATGCTAATAGTATTAATTTGTTATAAATTATAATAATCAAGTCTTTAAGTTGATTAATTTAAAATTACTGTATAGTTTGTCAAACACCTCTTTATGTACATCATATAAGTCTGTAATTAGTTAGGATGGAATCCGAAAAATTCTATGTACATGTACGGGTTGGATACACATGCATCCATCCTAATTTCAATCAGAAAACGATTTGAATTCGACCCCTTGCCAATTTGATACCCAATCGGCCTAGAATCCAAAAAAATGTCCCAAGTTTTTGTCGGATAGCGTACCTCCGATGCCCGTCCAAAACTCGTCATGCCTAAAACCCAACTTACACTAAAATCCAATATGGACCAAACCCTGAATTCGATCCATACGTAAATTTAACATACAATTTACCTAACATTCAAAATGACACAAGTTTTTGTCAAGGGGTATAATTATAATTACCCCTATCCACTCGACCTTAAAAAGTTTGTAAAAATATGTGAGAAATTATGTTAGCGAAACATAGAAAAAATTACGCTAGTAGGGGTTCCCCATCCCACCAACAAAAGTTTACGCAAAAATATCTAGAGAGTTATTTTCGTGAAAGGAAATATTTTCTCCCATATAGGGTATCTCCCCCGCCCCCAATGTATAGATACGGATTACGTAACCCCGATGCCCGTTCAAAACAGTCATGCCCAAAATTCAACCCACACTAAGAGTCGATCTGGACCAATACTTTAAGTCAATCCGTATACAAATTTGATACACAATTTGCCTAAAACTCAAAATGACCGAAGTTTTTGTCCGATGGTAGGGTATATATGTGATAATATTTGATATGTGATAATTTATGTTAGCGAAACATAAAAAAGTTACCCCCGAATCCCACCAACAAAAATTTACGCAAAAATATGTGGATAATTTTTTCTCATGAAAGAAACATTTTCTACCATGTAGGGTACCTCCCCACGTACATTACGGATTTGGTACACCCGTGTTCGTCCAAAACTCGACATGCCCAAAATACATCCCACACCAAGACCCATGGACCCAACCCATAAAGAAACTGATCTGAATTCGATCCGTATACAAATTGACACACAATCTGCCTAATCCGAAATGACACAAGTTTTTTCAGAGGTCCATACCTCCTTCTCCACCGACCATAAAACAATTATGAAAATATATGAAAACTTATTGTTGCGAAATAGAAAATATTCGTTCGGTTCCTTCCATCCCACCAATAAATGTTTCCGCGAAAATATGTGAAGATTTATTTCCCTCCCCCCTCCCCACTCGACTGACAACAAAATTGCAGGAAACTCATGTTGTTTAATTTGTATCTAAAACTTCGGTTGTAGATCTTTGGTCTTCCTGACTTTGAATGCAGGTTGTGTATGTTTACGTGTTTTAAAATTGTTGGTGAGATGTGAATACCTGGTATAAAGTCCATAAAAAATCAAGGAAGATAAAGTCCGTCAAAAAAATCATCAGGTTCCACCCCACAATTTATGTAATGGGTTGGATACAAAAATATGTAATAGGGAAGTTTATGTCGCCTGATGGACTCAATGTTATTCTATAGTACTACATTTTTTACGTATTCATTGTAGATAACAAATTGGCTCACTATTATGTTGTTATCATAAGTTTGTGTGTTAGGCTGCGTTCTCTTCAACTGAAAATCAATTGAGTTCAATTTAATCCAATTAAGCTCAACTTAGTTAAAATTTATAACTTACTTTAATTCAGTTCAGTTAAATTACATCCAATAAATCTCAGTTGAAGAGATAACAACCTTATTCTCAAGCCTTATTCTCAAACAATAGGACCTCTTACTTTATTTCTCGGAGTGTAATGCCAAGCATAGAAATGTTGAATTATAATGTGAACTAAATTATGTTGATGCCATAATCAAAGATGCGTGTTCAAGAACTAATTGAATCAAGCTGCAATAATACCTCCAACTAAAATCAGAGGACTGCATTACCATATCACAATGCATTAGCTTATCCTATCAAACCACTGAAATATTGTCATGCAATGTAAGCAACAGAGATGGTATGAATCTATCTGACAATAATATTGAAGATGAGCTCAACTTAATTTTAATAATAATACTGAAGTTAAGCTCAAATTTAGTTTAAATGAGATAATTGTATTAGGGTACATATAGTTTGCAGTACTCAAGTGCCACGGATGCCTATGTAACACATCTAGTCAAGATTTTAGCTGTAACCAGGTCTTAACTCGGTTACAAAGATATCACAGCTAGTTGCGGTCAGCATCTGCTTCTGCTATCTCTTCATCCTCTGGAACACCACGAAGATAAAGGACATTGTTGCATCTGCAAAAAGCAATTAAGACATAAGACCTCATAAATAATCTGAAATAAATTGAAGCTTGCTAAACTACCAAGTTCCACCTTCTCGAATGTGTCTGACAATGGTTAACGGATAGCAAGAACAGGACAACTTGTTACTACCAAAGAAAAAGTGCAACACAATGTATATCCTATGAATACAAAAGTAACAAGGGAAAACCTGATCATCGATGATCAATAATTCAAAAATAAGTCATTAGCAAGAGCAATTCATCTAGCCGACTTGAACCATCTCGTGGTTGATGAAACGTAACATGTCCAACTTTGCCAAGGAGGACGGGTATAACACACTCGGTGGATAATATGGAAAAGCAAAACAAAAATGCTAGTGCAGTGTGGCAAGCAGTTGTACAAACCGTGAACAGATCTCACGGTAAACCACATGTCAGGTAAGAACTTGAAGTACTTGTAGCTTCATGTTTGGTAGAAGAACATGAAAAAGTATACCAGAAACAAGATACTCGAAGTATTATTTATTTCCTACTATGAGTGTCGTATGAATAGAAGTCTCAACATATTTCCGTAATATTAATGTCCAAAACTTCGTTTTGACCTGATACTAGTTATACTCTCCTTTAGTATAGCAAAACAAAGGGTACTAAAGTATGCACAACAATGCAGAGATTAAATAAATAAAGCCATTGCCTGAACTGATCTAGAAACATAATAGACAGTTGAGTAGCAGACTCCAAATGAGGTAGCACCAAAATATTACAGTAATTTGGTCAACTTGGGCTCTACCAATCACATAAAATTCTTGGTTTCACACTAAATTGACCGGGGTCCGAAACTAGTTGGAAAATGGAATGGGAACAAGTGTCTTATTCCGGAGATGAATGTATTTTACTCTTGCATCAGCATAATTACTATAACTGCTAGATGAATGCCATGATTACAATTTGTTCCATACCTGATCAAGATCTCTCCAAGGCTCCCAGTACATTCTCCATCAATAAACTCCTCAGCATTTGCAAGCTGCCATAAAAGTGGCTAAATTAGCACTCCGAGTGTACAGCAGCAAATTAAGGGACATCCATGTATGTAATTCAACATAAGTATAATGCGAAAAACATAATTCACATCACACAAATACAAATTTTCTGCAATATATACCTGTAGGTTCATGTATGAATCAACCGAGACGAGAAACCCTGAAGAAAAGCAGTAGGTAGGAAATATGTTAGTACAAAGAATTTGGTAGTGGTTCCTCTTAGCAAGCTAAATGAAGCATAAATGTTGATAGACAACAAACATTAAAGCGTATTAGAAATAATTACTAGAAGCTCCGCACCTTTGTATTCCATTCCCCACTTGAGTTTCACCATGACAGTCTTCCCAGTCAAGTTGTTCAAGAAAGGCTTAGGATTAACTGGTACAGTCTACAAGTTGAATAAGCAAAATATGAGTATGAGCCTATGATACAACAAACGCACTACCAATCAGCAACAGCACGTATACATTTCACCACCGAAACTTTCTAATGGAGCTTTACATTTCATGAATAAGTACAATATACATGGCCTATGAATGAAGTACATAGTAAACAGAGCATTTTTTTTTGGTTGCAGCTTGCAAGTGTATACGAGTGCCGATTCTATACAATGCCAATAGACAAAACAAGTGAAAATTCAACAATAAACGATGAAGTGAAATCCGGCCTTTATTTGTTATCCAAACCCAATTGAGCCGGAGGTAAAGTTGAAGGTGACATAATTGGCACAATGCTTAAGCTAATGCTACAAAATTGAAGGAAATTAAACTTCTAGTATACACTCGAGCGTTCAGCCCATAGCTCCTCCTTTCTAGTTTATCTAATTCTACCGTATACGCTGCTCAGTTCAAACGTAGACGAAAAGAAACAGTACAAGAGTAGATGATATGCTTACCGCCATTAATTGCAGTGGTGCTAGCTAGGTTGAAGAATCGCAATCGCCGATGAGTAGTGGAGCTGGTGTTTCTAGGGTTTTGGGATGGGAATTGAGTGAGATTTACTCAGTTTTAAGTTACTACCAATTATACCGTGTAGTCGTGATTAGATACCACAGATTTATACTCCCTCAGTTATTCCATATCGGTCTCAAATTTATCTTCATGATATATTCCATGAAAAAGGTAATGTTACATACTAAAATCACTAAAATTAAAAAGATGAGTAATTTGTAGAATTTTTTTATATGTATGACTAATGTGTTTAAAAATTTTAACAGTAGTAATTTGCAATTTTTTTTTTCTATTATCACCATGTCTTAAACTTTATTTATTTTTGATAGGAACATTTGGTAGTGTTTTCGACCAATCACCATGTAACTTATATTTAGTAAAGAAATTTGACTAGTACTCTTAGTTCAATTGAACATTGTAAAAGAGGAAATCACTTAGTATGTTAGTCTAGTTAAACTTGTAATAGGATTATTAGGTCTCTGAATGTAAATTCATATTTTGAGAAGGCCATGAAGAAAGATCCGAGCAATGGAGTTTAATCGAAGATTTGAAGACTAAAGATTGTGCAAGTTTGATGAAGACATAAATGATTAGTTTCCTCAGAAAGATTATGTTTAGAAACCCTTTTTATAGTGCTTGTGGCATGATTACACCTCTCTGGAGATATGTCATTATTGAGTCAAGGAGCATGCTAACTTTCAGAAAGGCACATGTGTCCGTTGAGACTACAGGACAAGAAATAGTACAGTGTATTAATTACATCGAATGAAAAGTTGTTCTAGCAAGCCCTCTATGAAAAATGAGATAGTGACTTCTGAGTACTTATTTCGAGATATCAACGGATTGAATTCTAAGAAGCTCTAACAGATACTATTTGAACGATTCTCAAATTCATCTATAAATATCACCACTTAGAAGCTGAGAAACACACACACACGAACTACACTCATACTTTCATATCAAGCAAGTATTCTCTCAAGCATTCATCCTACAATTCTCCAAGCTTACAGTTGCGACCAAACAACTCAAAGAATTACTAGTAGTTCTAAGTGTCCTGAACCTTACCAAGAGCTTGATTATCTCTAAAAGAGTTGAACACTCAGATGCCCTTTCTGTAGTTCATTCTCCAGAACAGATATCAACTCTTGGGTTAGAAAGGAGAATCCTACCATATACTGAACAAGTATATTAAGTTGTGATTTCTTCTCCAGCTCTCTGGATAAATAGCTGAAAAGTTATTTAAAGAGTAGTCTGACAACAATCATATAACTAACACCATCAAGGTGTAGAGTACAGGGAGCACTTGGTTTGGAAAATCAAGGAAAAGCTCAAAGGTTATCTTGAGTACATGATGTACTTGGCCTCAGAAGCTAGGGAACATTTGGTTGGGAACCATTTGTTTGTAGGGATCTTAGAATATGATACATTGTAAGGAGAACTCAATTGTCTGTTCTAGTGAATTCTAGGTCTCAGAAAGGCCGAAGTGGACTAGTTGGAGGATTACGCCATCTCCAAATACCACTACAAGTTGATGTGTTATTTACTTACTGTATTTACATTCCAGCTTCACACACACACACATACACACATATTATTACTGCAAAGCACATTAACGTTTATCTATCGCTTAAAGTCTTCCGCTCTCTGAATCTAAGTATCAGAAACCCTGCCTTTGGGGTTTCTGAGAAAGACTGTTTATCGACGAAAGTTTGAAAATACTATTCCCCCCCCCCCCCCTAGTCTTTTCCTTTGCCGTTATCTGGACCAACAAGTGGTATCAGAGCAGGAAGTGGTATCAGAGCAGGAGATTTACCAGCCTTCTACACTGAACCTCGATCCTCCAGATAGGTAGAGTTTTTGTCGCTTTATGAGGACGTTTTTAATTGTGTTAAGTGTGCAAGTATGTCTCTTAGTGATGCTCCAGTTCTTAAACCCGAGAATTACGAGAAATAGAAGAACAACATGATGCTACATCTTGAAAGCCATCAGTGATGAGATGATTTATATCATCAAGGAAGGGCCAATCAAAAAATCAGATAACTCAAGCACGTGATTGAAGTATCTGATGGTCGCAGAAACACTAACGCTGAAGTTAGTGACACTTCTACTAGCAATAGTGGTCGTGTTGCTGCTGGGCAAGTTGAGTACGAAGACAAACCTCGTGAACTCTGAACATCGAAAGATGCCAAGAGACACAGGTTGGATGGTCAAGCTCGTAATATCATCATTCGATCGACACTTGAGCACATATAGTGCAAACTGTGGTGTGCAAAGACGGCGAAATTAGCTTGGCAACTAATAGAAGATATATGTGCCGGTACTGAGAAAACCAAGGAAAACAAGTTTGAAGTATTAAAGTTAAAATTTCAAATCTTCAAACAGAGTCCCTCTGAAACTTTGGAAGAACTTGATTTTCGGTTTACTACTCTCATGATTGATATGGCTGCACATGGAGAGAGTGACATATATTCAAATTCTGAGAAAGTGAAAACCATTATTAGAAGTTTGAACCAAAATTGGGAGCATCGCAATATTTCTATTTCAATTAAGGAATGCCCCAAATCACTCAAGTGGAACTCTTTTCGCATTTAGCCACTGTAAATTATGACACAACCCAATGTGGTTTGGCTGCAGCTGAAAAGTTGTAGAGTGTTGCTCTAGTTACCCAAAGTTCTTCTGAAGAGAAGGATACCAAGGTAGTGTCTGAAGGAAATGCTCTTGAAGTAAGACATATGAAGAAATATGTTACTCAAGAAATAGAAAGGAGAAAAGCAAAAAAGAAGTTGAAGAAACATCTCAGCCTAAATTATCATCAGTACAAGAACATTCAAATGAACAACTCTCTAAACGACCATACTCAGAAAGCTGTTAGTACTGAAGTCGTTTAAGTTGGGAATGTTATCTACTTCTACTGTCAGAAACTCGGTCACTTCAAACGTGATTGTCTTTCTTTTAACAAGCTTAAGACGGATGAAAAAAAGGAGAGAAGAACATTCAAGAGAACTCAGAGGGCATTGCTCATTGAAGAGAGAAAAAATATCCAAATTCAACTTGATGCTCTGGATATTGAGTCAGAATCTGAAAGTGATGATTCAGATGACTCAACATTGCCATCACCAGAATTGTGCGGGATAACTCATGATGTTATCGACTTTAGCCTAAAGAAGAACGACTTGTGCGAAGTTGCTGAGATAGTAGGTCCGAATATCTCCAACATTGAAGAACGCCTTATGGCTGATGAGGTAACTAATACATTACAATTCGTATTTAACGAAAGTGATGATAGTGGTATTAAAGATTTGAAGTTGGTCAAGAGTGAACTTGATCGATATGAGAAAGAACTTAGGGCTTTCGGATCAAAGACCGAAGTTCTAGAAGAAAGTAAAGAAATTCTTGAAAAAGAAGTTTCTGACTTGACTAAGGTATCTGAGAATAAGGACGCTGAAATAACCTCTCAGAAGTCTCAAATATCAGAGAATGAAAATTCTCGTGAACTAGAATTGAATGAGTTAAATGAGAAATTGAAGAAACTTCTTTCTGAAAATGAAGATATCAGAAAGAAAGAAGTGTCCTTCAAATCATTTGTCAAAACTAGTGACACTCTCACGGAGTTCAATCATATATGAGAGATCGTTCTGAGAAAGGAGGACTTGGACTTGAAACTCAATCATGTATTTCTACCCCTCTGAAGAAGAGTGATGAAAGGTTGACCTTTGTAAAAAGTCAATGGAAAGGTTCCGGAGAAGTCTATAGCATCGGTCAAAAAGCTAAGACTCTCAACAAAGGGAAAGCTGACGCGACTAAACTGTTGCAGGAACAACAAGCTCCAATGAAGTGTGTGGAAAAGGTTCTTGAAAAGAAACATGATCCGTTGACATGTGATCATCCACAATGTTGTATCACTAGCAAGGGAAGCATCGCCGAATTAGGTGTATTTCCTACTGTGCCATACTACGGATACAGAAAAAACGCATAAACTAGTGAAGCTACTAAAAGTAGTGTTCAGAAAGTCAGTGGTGCTCGAAAAGGCATAGGCTATCTCGACATCAGAAAGGTTCTAATGCAACAGTATAAGGAAGGACAATAGCGATGGTGGTAAGCCAGGGTTGCTTATAGCAATTATCAGAAGTGGAAGCAAAGCTAAGCTTGCTGAAAAGCATTCTCAAAAAGCTGACAAGTCTCTGAGGCCATCGCGAGGAACACCAAGGAACATGCCAAGAAGGAAGATCGACTTGAAATCTTATGATTGAAAGATCCCTCCTTATGTTCCAAGTAGACAAAAACCTACCCCGTAGAGATTCATTAAGAAATGAATTCCCACAGGAAGAGTGTTTAGTCTAAGTGGTTCTATTTCTAAAGTAAGAACCTAACTCATGTTTCCTGTTTTGTGCAGTACGCGTCATGGACTAAGGCTCAATGGCTATTTGATAGTGGATGCGGTAAGCACATGACAGGAGACAAATCAAACTTGGTCGATTACAAGGCTTGTGATACTGGACATACCATCAGGTTTGCTGGAGGAGAATTAAATCCTTCCATAGGATTTGACAACGTCAAATTGGGGTCCCTTACGATCTTTGGCGTATTACATGTTGAAGGTTTGAAATATAATCTTTTTTGCATGAGCCAGTTTGAAGATAGGGAATATTCGGTGAAAATAAAATCGAAATTCTACAAATTAATTGACAATGAGTCAAAGTAGACAGTCTTGGTTGCTAGACAAAAATAAAGTGTATATGTTGCTGATTGGACATCTGGCACAACTGAAGAATGTCTCATGGTGAGTCAATCATGTCACACTGAAAAACACTAGTTATGGCACAAGAGAATGAGTCACTTGAATTTCAAAACTCTGATCAAGCTTACCAAGAAAGAGTTAGTGGTTGGACTACCTAAAATAACATTCAGAAAGGACGGCCTCTGCTCTACTTGTCAAATGGGGAAACAATCCAAAACTTCTTTCAAGTCCAAAACCAGACATTCTTGTGTTAGACCACTGCAACTTTTACATATG
>JAYMSP010003894.1:0-18074 GCA_036897095.1 Plantago elongata
ATTAATTTTAAATCTTAATAAATTATAAAACGACTTAAAAAATGCAATTTCATTAATTTCAACATCTAAGCACTCTTGTAATATGAATAATATGTAAATAAAATTAAAAAATTAAAAAAAATCATGACGTCGCCACGCCGTCAACATTGGAGATGGTCTTAGACGTCGTTGTGTTCGAATACATTATTCAATTACTTACGATTCCATTCACTAATATTTGCTTCGATTATCTTGGAATATAATTTTATTATTATTCCATATACAAATACTACCAAACAATTTATTACATAATTATACTAATCATATAATTCTAACAACCTTAAATATTAATAATTAACCAATATAATATTGATACATATTTTATCAAATCCCAATACCAATCACATCATACTTACACCAATCATTTATCTCTTACATAACCTACATAACAAACCTACAATACCTTATCCAATTACAATTCTACACAAAACACTAATTTTAACAATCCTACTATAATTCGATCATTATTCATCCATTCAAATCGATCCAACTCAAACGCCTTTGTTTGTTTTTTGAAAAAATCTTATCAATTCCATGACTCTGGATAAAGAACTTGTTAAAATTGAGTATAACTATTAACCGAGCGATAAAATTACACGTGAAAAAACTACTATATAATTAAAAGTAATTTTTATTATGAAAATAACTTAAATAATAATAAATGTAATATTTTTAGTTCAACGTTCAAATTGAAAAATTATTATCACTTTTTTCGGATGGAATACTCTAATAACGAGAAAGATGCTCTACGCAACAAAGCAACTAACAAATTCTTCTCCCAAATTTCTTTTATAAATACAATTTTCAATTTCAGTTGTAAAATAGCTTTTGGCAATTCAAAACTTGGCAATGATAAGCTGAGAACTGCCTAAAAGATGTATAAGTAGGGCATCTACAACCAATGGTTAGTCAAAAAGAGCTAGCCTATAGAAACTGAATGCTCTGTTGGGAACAATCAATCCTCTTGAAAACTATGAGGGAAGCATATTTCCGAATCGTAATTAGAAATGAAATCCTCCGAATCCACCACCTCCACCAGGAAAGCCTCCTTCAAAATGGAAGGTATATTGCTGCCCGCCTCCACCGAAATGATCGTATCCCCCACCACCCATGTTCATTCCCGTATCATCAATATCCTCACCACTATCGTACTTGGTACGTTTATCCTCATCTCCCAAAATCTGCAAGAAATCACTTTTATCAGAATAAGGAAGAGCAAACGAACAATATATTCTTTAAAGTCTTGAAATGTCAAACTGAATGAAGTTCAAAAATAAAACAAGGTTATGAACTTCGTTCATAACAAAGTTTATGGACATCATTCCAAACATATACCACTACCCACCCAAGTCTTTGAAGTGGCTTTTCCAAATGCACAGGCCAGTAATTACTAAAACTTAGTCACCCTACTTTATTCAAGAATTGTAAAAGCCAATGAAACCATGGGTTACAGCGAGTGTATAACATATCGTTGAAACAGATGCCAATTTAGTTTCCACATCTAAATTTTTTACAATGGTATTAAACCTGACAAGTCTCCTCACATGTTGAAGAATCTTATTATCATTGAGTACAAAAAGATGACCAAAAACGAAAGGACACTTCATCAGTGGTGCAAACATAAAATTCTTACAGTGTAATACAAGCTTTCATATGTATCACAACTGGATAATAGTATCACATATTAAAAGGTATTTATATCACAGCTGCCGCTATCCTTGGGTCACAGTGGTATTATAAGCCAGGTAAAAAACACAAGAGAATAGATGTGATGTGACGGTTTCAGCCCAGAAGACACAAACAAATTTTGCTAAGGGGATAGAACCTGAGACCAAGAGGAAATTATCCCACTGTTTAAACAGCTAGGCCACCAAGTGTGTATCTTACGTTAATAATTGGAGGAAAGAAACAAACACAAGCACACAAACATACATAGTATAATATCCTATGAAGGGTAATACATGGATGATGAAAAAGCTGTTAGAAGATAAACCTCATATGCAGCTGCTATTTCTCGAAATTTGGCTTCGGCTTCCTCTCTATTGGCAACATTTTTATCTGGATGCCACTGCAAGGCCAGTTTCTTGTAGGCTTTCTTAATCTCAGACATGGATGCAGTTTTTGATATACCTAATATTTTGTACCAATCCTTCCGCTGGCTCAATTTCAATGCTTTTTCAGCTCTCATCAAAGATTCCCGAATACTCATATCCTGTCGAATGCGACCAAGTCAATTAACTTGTATATATGTATTGTATTCCAGAAGCATTTATAGAGAAAATAATATCCTGTGTTAAAAACATAGTAAACTGACCAAAAACTAGTGTCAAGTATATTGGAATGCTGGAAGAAACTCTAGTTATTTGAAATAGAGTAAACAAATGAATTGAGTGCAAGATGACATGATGCTCATGGAAGTCAAATCTCACTTGGGGCAAAAGTCTTTCCAAGCAACGCATCAGAAACATGCAAGATTTATTTGGAGAATTTTACAGAGGTCATTCTTTAGTATATCAAGTAAAGTAAGAGGATGAGAAATCCGTATCACTGATTATATTATATTTGATAAGCTTCATCCAACTCTCCATTATGTACGCTAAAATGCAAAACAAAAAGGCAACTTACAATCAACAATATATTGGTACTCACTGAAGTCCAGATCTATACATGCAATACAAAAATGTAATGCTTTCATGTTCTAGATAACTCATGAAATGAGTTGAAAAGATTTTAGTTAGAGGAACAAATATTCTATACAATTTACAGTCACAGGATATAGAAGCCAAAAGCAATCTGCATGTGGATATTCAACTTACAATGATTAATTTGACAACAAGAATACTCATCACAATTCCACACATAGGCCATATGACAATCTCTAACTTGAACTTCTCAAAGATGTATATAGTATAGTGTACAGGTTAGATAATCGGAGTAACATAATACAGATACTTTGGGTTACCTGGGGTGACTATCTTTATCTAGTTCAAGTTACAGGGAAGATAGATATACCGTAATCATATATCACAAGCTACAATGACATACCTGGGGTGACTATCTTTATATAGTTCAAGTTACAGGGAAGATAGATATACCGTAATCATATCATCACAAGCTACAATGACATACCTGGGGTGATTTTTCAGCTGCTGATTTTATATCAGCCACTGCACCCTCCCAATCTTCTACCAAAAGCTTCGCTTCACCTCTCTGAAAAGTTAAATTGGATATTCTTTAAAACAGATAGTAGAAATAAAAAATAAAACAAACAAAAAAAAAAGCTCATAGGAAAGCTGAGAATAACAGTGGAAAGCAGTTTTTTTTTTTTTTTTGGATGTAGCGGAAAGCAGAGTATTAGTAATAGGTAAACCAGTACCTGGACTAGAGCTTCAACTACATCTTCATCAATCTCAAGAACTTCTGTGCAACTAGATATAGCATCATTTCCCCTACCAAGCTTCACCAAGACTTTACATAATCCTAAATGAAGGTGTAGATTATGTGCAGTATGCTGTGGATCCATTGCAATAGCAGCTCTATATTCCTCCACTGACAGACGTAACTTACCCTTGCTTGCATTATCCTCTGCCTGCATAATAGTTATAATAGTTGAAATGTTATCATATTCATGATTATACAAGTGAGGCATAATCTTGAATAGGGTTTAAGACTATAATGAAGGAAAAGGCCCTCACACTTTTGGTCTTTTTTAGTAGGTTTTTCAATCCAAAATATGATTTTTTCAACTCACTGTGCTCAGGGTCAAGACGAAGACCTTTCTGATAGTGCCTGATGATGACAATCATAAACTTGAATAAGAATTTTCAAATTATGATATTATCATAATAGAAAAATAGTACTCCCTCCGTCCTAGAAAAAATGTCACATTTGACTCTTTAGTAATTTTTTAAGTCGACTTTGACCGTAAATTATTTCTGAACAATAAAGGAAAATATTTAACAAAATTATATTCTGAAAGTTCATGAATTGTATTAATATAATCTAGTTAAATATTTTTCCCATATAATGTAAGTACTATGTGGTCAATGTCAACCTCAAAAACTACTCAGGAGTAAAATCTAACATTTGATCTAGGGAAGGAGTACCTTTTACTCATTTCCCACACCATAGCAGGTAATGCTGCTTTAAGGATATGTTGAAGAGAAAACCACATTTGTTATTTGAATATACCTAGTGGCAACATCATGATCAGCCAAATAATAGTAGGCACGGCCACGCAGTAGCAACGCTTCTAGATTATTCTCTTCCTCCTTGAGAATGAAGCCAGACTCAGATATGGCTTTGGAATAGTCTTTTGTGGCGATTAGTAACCTCACTTTTAGGAGTTTGGCCTGCAAAACCACCACCGTATATTATAGTTCATACTCTGTGTGTGTGTGTGTGTAAAAGTAAACTATATAATTTCTGCAAAATAGAACTTATTCAGGTCAAATACAGACCTGCAAACAATCTGGAGAAAAAACAAGAACAATTTTATCTACGTAATCCAATGCTTTCGTGAAGTCGGCTGAATCAAAAAAGTTCCTAGCTGAATTTAAAGCATTTCGAGCTTGATGTAATTGTGAAAGCTCCTTTTCTGCTTCTGGAGTACTAGGTTTCATCTCCAGATATTTTTTGTAGCTTTCCTCTGATTCATCATATCTGCATTACCACAAAAAAGAACCTCAAAAAATCATAATGCAAGCAATTTAATTTACACAAGACATTAAATTTTCAATTTTAGTTGTGAAGAAAGAAGGATAAGTAACACAAGCATAATCATGTGCTTCATTTCATTGTCAGCAGAAACATATAATGAGTATGGAAGAGTAAAAGTTATTTGGTAACCAGAAAACAGAGACATCATTACAATCAATTTGAGAAAAAGTACGACAGAGGTTGTTTAAAACTTGTCTAAATGTGTACATTAACTTGAGTATTGAATGTACTCAAATTCTTCACTTCGTTTTTTGTGAAAATAAATGAGAACCACACAAACTGTTGCATATAATGTTGTAATACAATTAAATGACCATCAACGAATTGTGTATTCAGTTCTACAGATTTGTTTGAAAGAGGGCAAAAGGTTTCTAAAAGCCGAACTGAAGGAAACAGTGAAGAGAATTTGAGCTGCTTATCAGCCAGCCACCACAAGATATGAAAAACGAGTAGGAGAATTTAATGTTATGAGCATATTTAAGCGGGAGTACTCGAAAAAGAAAGAAAGTATTTCAAATGTTTTCATAGGGAGAAAAGCATCGATGATACTTCACTTTATTATTCTATCAAAGCTTAAAAACCATTAAACGAACCTGCACAACTGACGGAGAACAGATGCCCGGCGCCAATATGCTTCTGAAAATGTTGGATCCGCCTCAATAGCTGTATTAAGATCAGCAATTGCCTCACTGTATTTCTTCACTCTTATACTCTCTCTTACTCTCTCAAACAGAGCAGCGCTATCACCGGAGTTTCCATCTAAAACATCACATGAAAAAACATATCTTGAAAGTAAGAGCAAGAAAAGCAGCCCCTTCATATTAACATGAATCAGACAGTATATGTGATAGTTTCTATAATGTAATCATAATCACAAATTCTTCATGGAAATTGTGAGCTATTGGTGTAATAATGTTTAATAAAATAATGAACTCTCTGTTGCTGTAAGGTGAGGTAATACAGGTTCCATGTTACTGAAACGTATCAGTGCTTGCCACCTGGGCCTTCACTATGCGGCCATCCTTTGGGCATTGATATCTGCAACGTCTACGCTTCGCTTTATTGAACTAAACTAGTACTTCATAAATTTCAACTGGTATATTAGGCTTGTTCAAACTAATTTTTAATCACATATTATGTTTTATACAAAGTTCGTGTTGTTTTAATCACATGAACATGAATCTGATTGTACATGTGAAGAAGCTTCAAGGATAGTGCAATTTTGTAATATTGTCCAATGCTCAAAGAGTTTTTAAGCTTGATCTATTGTAACCTTGATGAGGAATCTATTGCAGAAAATAGGAGAAAAAGAAGGAGCGTCTCAATTCCTTCGAGGTCAAGAATGATTGAAACACATACTATCAATAATAAACAGAGGGTATTCAAACAAGCAACTTCACAGTAGAACTAAACACAGTGTTCCATAAAGAAATTCTCTAATTATAAATATTGGTTCCTTTCTTCAAATGTACAGTTACAGGTTGCGCCCACATTGGGTTATTTATAGTTAATTGTTTACAAAAGGAGAAAGTGCGAATGTCACATTGTAATATTATAGTATTTCAGAATTGACAGAATTCATCGCAGAAAGGCATTTGCGTAGCACCGGGAAAACTATTTTTCTCATGGAATTACGTATAGTAGACATGAATACTAGCATACACTGGTCTTGGCAAGAAAACCTGCACTGGAAATCAGAAGAGGTTTGTAGGCCTGACTAGGATAGATACCTCTATCCATGAGTTTATGTGGCCTACCTAGCTAGGATAGATACCTCTATCCATGAGTTTATGTGGCCTACTTAGCTAGGATAGATACCTCTATCCCGGGTTGCATAGTACAATCCCAATGTTAGACCGGGGTCCCAGCAGTTTAGCGGCGGGACATTTTTGGGGTAAACTATCAATTTAGGCTCCAATTCCTTGGCATAGGCTGTCTTTATGACTCTCTGTGGAGAATTATACTTTTTATTATTAGTTTAGCTGTTGTAAGCTTATTTTAACGATACACGTACTTGCATGTTTACCATGCAACCTATGTTATATGATATATATATATATATATATATATATATATATATATATATATATCACTTCAGTATCTCGGCCATCTCGCTATCCTGGAGTTTCTGCACCGCCGCAATCCGGGATTCCTAACACTCCTAGAAATCTTTTCATTCTTTGAGAAACCAAAAGTTCGATGGATGTTTTCGATGAGCCAGAACTCTACACCATAGTACTAAAGATTTACTAAAAACATTCGGATGAACAAAACAGGGGTGAGGACAGCTAGGAGTCACACAGACTACCACTAAACTCTCCAAACATCGGCACCCGTCATTAGATCAAACAGAAAATGCAAACAGTACACTCTAAATGTGATGCCAGGCTATCCCGGCAAAAAAACATCTTGCCAATGGTCATTGGTTCATACCCTTAAACACACAAACTATAAGCAGTGGTGTAAAAAAAAGTTGTACTCGAATTACCAACACTGAATGACAGAAACACTCTTACTCAACTCATACTAATTCGTCGTAACACTAACGAATCAAAACACTTTCTTAAGAAGCCCTAAACTTTCTACTCTTTATCCGTCCAAATGCACCTCATAAGCTAGAGAATAACATAACCTTTTGATCTTAATGATGAGACCATGAACAATAGAGAAGTTCATGAAACTGATACCTGCAACAATAGCAATCTATAGAATACAAAACCTTGAATCTAGTAATTGAGCTTAATCAACAATCTAACATTTATAAGTTACAGTCTTACAGAAGCATCTGAAACAGATTTATTTATATCGATGAATTTCGATGAAAAAAGAAGAGATGGAAGTTACCAGCAGCAGCAAGGAGCGGTTGAAGAAAGAAGAACTGGCAACAGAAAACGAAATTCATAATCAACAAGGCAAATACTGAACCTCTCCATGCCACATGATCGAAATCACACAACTTCAATCCCATTGCCACAAACAATGTGCCAGATTAAAACTCAAATACACCAATTTACAGGTCGTATTTGAAGTTTTCCTGATGAATTAGGTTTCTATAAGGTAATAATAATGAGTAATCACAAATCCACTTTGGAAATAGAGTAAGCTGCTACTTTGTTGTGTTTGTGTAATAATAAGCGTCTGGTAAAATAATCAACTATCTGTTGCTGTAAGGTAAAGGGGAGAGAGAGATTCAATGTCATTCCACGTTGCTCAAACGTATCATTGCTTGCCACCTGGACTTTCTTAGTGGCCATCCCTCAGCCGATTAATATTTCCAACGTGTACGCTTCACTTTATTAAGTTAAGTTCCCGGATATATTTATTTCGTTAATATTTCGTTAAAATTTAAAATATTAAAATAAAAAATAGATTCAAAGTCATTTCAAGGTTTACACTTTCGTTTTGTGTAATTTTTTAATAAATATTATGTATAATAATAGTAATTAGGTGTTAGAAAGTAAGAAAGATCACCTTTAAATGGATTTGGGAATCGAGATAACGAGTCGAAGTGATGTTTGTCATACTTGTTTTAAAAATGGTGTACATGTATACGAAATGGTGCAATGTTTAACCTTGCTCATTCTACTAGAGTCACATATGACTAAAGGGGAAAGATCAAGAAAGGATACATGCAAGAAGAAGCAGCCTGAAAAGTTTTTGACCATAAAAGACAGTATTACTGAGAATTCTCCTCCCTCCTAAAGTTAACCAGCTCAAGCACCAAATACTAGATCCAGGTCAACAAGAAATACAAAAGGATCTCAAGTCCCCAAGGAAAAATAAACCTTCTGAAGAAGAAGATGGTGATATTAGAAAGTTGAGAAATGAAGACATATGTAGTTCACATGATCATGGCCATAATAATGACGAAGAAACTCATCATGATGAGAATCTTCTTCACAGAAAGAGAACAAGAGTTGACAGCATGTCTAATCTCATTGTTGCGAAGACACCACCTGAAAATACCCAATCTATCCAAAGTGGTTCTTCAAGTCAAAACCTAGAGCTCAAGGTACATCAAGGGAGAATCCAAAAATGAATAGAAAACGGAGAATGGATACAAGGTTTGAAAGAATATGTAATACCCAACATTCCATATCACTTGAGAGTGAAAGGGGTGAAGGGTATATATGTAGACCACCACTCTCCTGTGATATGAGGCCTTTTGGGGAAACCCAAAAACAAATTTGTGCGGGCTCTGGCCCAAAGCGGACAATATCAAGCCGAGTGGTGGAACAGTCATGTGTAACCTTGCCGACCCATTAGTGGTCGGGTCGTTACAGAATAAGATCTGAAAGTGCTGAAAAGCCTCCAAGACTTGCTGATGTCCAAATAGAGTATGTAAAGACTCATGATGGTCAATCTGCTTACATATGCATTAGACAAACAAATGGCTATTAAATTCTGGACCTTCAACATCTATTAGTGAACAAAAAGTTCCATGATCCAATCTTTGATCAGATGATGGCATAGAGATTTGACAAGCCTCCATTGATAAATCTCAGATGTGTGAAAACTTGGCTTGACATTGAAGTCAAAGTAAGGAGAGATTCTATAGCCAAAGAACTAGAGGAAGAGAGTCCTTATCCCAAGCCTGATGATGTATACAAGGTTCCAAATTTGCTAGGAACTGGAACAGGCTTAAGGAACAAACGGTGAGTTCTACCTTATGAGTCATTCTATATGACTGAACAAGAATTTGAAGATGACATGAAGTATCTGAGAATCATATAAAAATACTATGAGTTGATTGAAGTTAAGGTTGAGCATGCCTGGAAGTATGGAAGATTTTACTGGATCAAGCAATTTCATCATAAGAATCCTAGTCTGGAATAGAAAGAGAAGTGTAAGTTTGCCAGAGAAACTGAAATGGTTGTAAGAACTTATCTCTTCGATTATGTTTTGGATAAGAAGACAAACAAAGACATGATATTAAGAGACTGATCTTAGGATATACTAAAGAGCTTAAGGTTGCTGGAAGACCTTGAGTATTTTTTAAGATTAAAGACTTAGTTAAATAAAATGCTTACTTCGAACTTGGTTACTCATGTTGTTCTATTTTTCTTAAGTAGTTTTGTGTATTTTGCTGATTGTATTATTTGATACAACCTGTTAATAGTTATCACTGTTCTGTAATTGTTATTATCTGATTAACCTACTCTCAGATATCATTTATGAAAATAACTTTGTTAGAATATAAGGATCAATATTTTTGTGCTAAACTGTTTTTCACCACTGTATGTATCAATGTTGAAATAACATATAGATTAACAATGACACTAAATCACAAGAACATACACAGTAGAATATATATAAATGAACTAAGGATAAAAGAACATAAACTTAATACAAACACAAATCTTTCACATTTTAGACTGTCTGACTTCACTTTATATATCAGTGTTGATATAACAGTTTAAGTAACAGTAGCTACGAACCAGAAAGACTGACATACATATAAATAGGATAACAGAGACCTAAACTACAAAAGAAAGACCATGAATATTAATTAAAGAATACACATAGATTTCAACACACACACACACAATATATATATACACTATTCCAGAGAAATCAAATACCCACCAATGGTGGATTTATAAACAGCTTCGTCAGGAGGTTACCACTAATGAAACAACGGGACTGGCATATGAAAGTTAATCTAGAAGCACCTAGCTAACGGTTGTCTCGGTCAGTGGAGAAGTATCCCAAAGAGACAAATCAAACTAATTTTCTAAAAAAGTAAGCCTAGACTATATAGTGTTGGTCCAGATAACGGCAAAGAAATATACTAGAGAGGAAGTGGGGAGTAAATAGTCATTTCAAATTTTTGTCTGTAAACACTATTTCTCATAAACTGGAGGGTTTTTTTAATTGTGTGTGTGTGTGTGTGTGTGTGTGTGTGTGTGTGTAATGCTTGAAAGATAAATACTAGTAAGTAAATAACACATCAAGTATAATGGTATCTGGAGGTGGCGTAATCCTCCAACTAATCCACTTCGGCCTTTCTGAGAATGGAATTCACTAGAATAGAAAATTGAGTTCTCCTTACAAATTTCCTATTCTAAGATCCCTACAAATAAATGGTTCCTAACCAAACGTTCCCACTGAGTTGTTCCCTAGCTCATCGAGTAAAATACTTCATGTACTCAAGATAACATTGGAGTTATTTCTTGATTTTCCAAATCAAGTACTTCATGTACTCCATGCCTTAATGGTGTTGGTTATAAATTGATTGTTAGAAAAGCTTCTTGTATAACTTTCAGTTATGTAAAATTACTTGATACACTTGTTCAATTTATGGTAGCTTCTCTTTTACTGACCCAGGTAATTAGTACCCGTTCTGGAGAATGAGCTTCAAAAAAGTATCTGAGAGTTGAACTCTTTCACGAATAACAATCTCTTATTACAGGTTCAGGACACTTAGAACTACTAGTGATTCTTCGAGCTTTTAGTCGCAACAGTAAGCTTGGAGAATGGTAGTGAGATGCTTGAAAGAATACTTGCTTGAATGTAGATATGAGCGTAGTTCGTATGTGTATTTCTCAGCTTCTAAGTGGTGATATTTATAGATGAATTTGAGAGTCGTTTGAATAGAATCAGTTATGCATACTCAAAATTCGATCTTTTATATCTCGAAATAAGTACTCAGAAATCCATTTCTTATTTTCAGAGAGGACTATGCATTGAGCGACTTTTCAACCTGTGTAATAAATGTATTGTACTATTTCTTGTCTTGTAGTCTCAACGGACACATGAGGCTCTCTGAGAGCTAGCATGCTCTAATACTCAATGATGTCATATGTTTAGAGACTTGTTTCGTGCAAATAATACACTATACAATATGATCCTTAACCATAGTCTATCTAATTAGACTTAACCATTTAGTCTTCGAAAAACCTTGTGCAATCTTCAATTAAAATCCATTGTTAGGATCTTTCTTCGAAGCCTTCTCTAAAATATAAAATTACATTCAGAGACGTACTGATCCTAATACAAGTTTTACTAGACTAACATACTAAGTGATTTCCTCTTTTACAATTCAAGTGAACTAAGAGTACCAGTCATCTTTATGTACTAAGGTAAGTCTTAGACCATCTCCATTAGAGTTGCAACTCTGATGGAACTTGCGTTGGGACTCCAGTAAAGTCCCAACGCGAGTTGCACCTATGGGCTCTGGGATGAGTCCCAATATTTTGGGACTCATCCCAGCTCCAAATCTATACTTTTATTTTTTTTGTTTTGTTTTTTATTCTTTTCTTGTTTCTTTGTTTAATCGTTTATCCTTTTGTTGTTTATTTAATTATTTTTTGTTATTTCATTACTACAAATACAATAATTATATAAATAACAATATAAAATAAATTGTACATTACTTCTAACATATTAAAGACATATCTTCCTTGTCTAATTTCATTAGATTCTCACCCGACTAGTATACAGAGTAATGCACATAGATCATACTCCTATGATATTTATTTTCAATTAATAAATAAAAATACTAGTGTAATTTTGTTATAAATAATTAGCGACATTTAAAATCAATTCAAGAATAATGTTTGAAGGAAATGAGAAAAGAAAATGAAATGAATAATTAAGTTTGAAAGAAATGTTAAAATAGAATAAATTTTGGGTTTCACTGTTGGAGTAGTGAATTGTGCAGAGTTGCAAAGTGAGTTGCAGTGAGTGGAATGCTGACGTGGCATAGATTTTGGGACTGAATGAGTTGAAACTGATGGAGATGGTCTTATGGTGATTGATCAAAAATCCCAACATATATTCCTAACAAATTTCCCCCTTTTTGATCAATCAACCATGACTATCTTCAAAGTCCTATTACAAACATGGAAGTGAAAACAATCCATCACTTAATCATTTCAAATGATATTCATGAATCAATCAATTAAGTGCAAAATGTAAACATCAACCAAATCACAAGAAGTGATCTTTGCTGACAAGTTATCATCTATTAATGGTATCTGAGAGTATGATAATCAGATAGAACTATTACAAAATAAGAGATAACTTTTACAAAAGTATTACAAAGAAATATAGTCAGCAAAATTACAAAAACTACTAAGTAAATTAGAACAACATGAGATTCCAACCTCCACGTAAACATTCTAAAATACTAGTCTTTAATAATAACTTTGGTTCAGAAACCACAAGTTCTTGAGCATCCTTTCTGGATCAGTGTATCTGGTTGTCAACCTTCATGCAGTCTTCAGCATATTCCTAGAGAAGCCTTTTCAGAGAGAATTCTGTATTTTTGGGCTAATCCCAAAGATCTTTATAATCTTTGGCACCAAAAATACTTGCCCCATATCCATGCATGATTTACCTTTAGCTTAGACAACTTATGATACTTGTAAATTTCTTCCAAGTAGTAGATGCCATCCATATATTGTTCTTTTGTCACGTTAAATGACTCATAAGGTTCAACGCCTAATTTGTTCTGCTTCCTGAAAGTACCATCCATTTTTCTGACCTTGTGCACATCATCTGGCTTAGGATAAGGACATATAAAATCCAGTGGCTTTTTCATAGCCTCTGTCCCTTTTCGAACTTTAAAATCAAGAGAAGCCTTAGTATGCTTTGGATTTAGTAGTATGGGCTTGTGAGTTCTTCATGCCATCATTTGATTGTAAATGGGAGTTGGAAACTTCTTGTTCAATAACAAATGTTGAAGCTCAAGAATCCAGTACCCATTCTGAAGATGAATGCACCTGTAGGCTGATTGACGGTCATCTGTTTTGACATATTCAATCTGGGCAACAGCTGGCCTTTCTTCTTGTTCTTCTTTCACTTGAACTCGGCCAAACTTCAGATCCCTTCGCTTTTTCATGTTTAAACATTTCTCCATAGTTAAGTCTTCATTGTTTCTGGGAGTATTGTTGGAAGATCCTCCATGGATTGACTTGCTATTTCCAGGAGGAGTCCTAGCAGCTATTGGCCTTACTGTCAATGGTGGTCCAGAGGTGTTTCCAACTCTCCTTCTCTTATGGAGTGGATGATCATCATGATCAGTCTCATCATCATCATGAAAGATGTTCTGGAGCGGAGACTTACACCTTTTCTGACCAATTATCTCTCCTTCTTCTTGTTCTTGGTCTTCAGAAGGCTTCTTCGATTCAGATATAACAAGGGCCGTGGAACCCCAGGTTATCATGCTTGACCATCCAACCTGTGTCTCTTAGCATCTTTCGTTGTCCAGAGTTCATGAGGTTTGTCTTTGTACTCAACTTGACCAGTAGCAACACGACCACTATCACTAGAAGAAGTGTCACTACCTTCAACATCCTTGTCAATGGTTCTTCGACCATCAGACACTCCAACGACTTGTTTAAGTTATCTGATTTTGATAGGTCCTTTTTTGATGACATAGATCATCTCATCACTGATGGCTTCCAAATGCAACGTTATGCTATTCTTCCATTTCTCGTAATTCTCAGGCTTAAGAACCGGAGCATCACTCAAAGACATACTTGCACACTTAACACACGAATTAAAATGTCCTTAGAAAGCAACAAAAACCTTTACCTATCAGGGGCAATCGAGGTTCATTGCAAAAGGCTTGGGAACCTCTTATTCCGATACCACTTGTTGGTCCAGATAACGACAAAGAAAAAGTCTAGAGGGGATGGGGGAGGGGTGAATAGTCATTTTAAACTTTTATCGATAAACACAATTTCTCAGATACTTAAAAGTATCAGGTACTTAATATTCAGAGAGCGGAAGACTTTGCGATAGATAAAGGAGTTCGTGCTTAGCAGTAATAAATGTGTGTGTGTGTGTGTGTTGCTGAAATGTAAATACATAAAGTAAATAACACAACAAGTATAGTGTATCTGGAGGTGGCGTAATCCTCCAACTAATCCACTCGACTTTTCAGAGATCTAGTATCCACTAGAACATATAATTGAATTCACCTTACAATAATCCTATTCTATGATTTATAAACAAATGGTTCCCAATCAAATCTTCCCCCTGGGTTGTTCCCTAGCCTCACGAGTCATTCCTTGATTTTCCAAATCAAGTACTTCATGTACTCCACACTTTGATGGTGTTTGGTTATGTTGTTTGTGAGGTAAGCTTCTCTTATAACTTTTCAGTTATATTCAGAGAGCTTTAAGAATCAAGTCTACTTAATATACTTATGCAGTGTATAGTAGCTTGCTCTTTACTGACCCAAGTTTATGAGACTTGTTAAAGAGAATGAATCTCAAGTAGTTATTCAAAGATTCAACTCTTTTACAAATTACAATACTTGATGAAGGATCAGGACACTTAGAACTACTAGTGATTTCTCGAGCTTTGGTCGCAACAGAAACCTTGGAGAAATAGTAATGAATGCTTGAGAGTATTTGCTTGAAAGTAGATATGAGCGTAGTTCGTGTGTGTGTCTCTCAGCTTCTAAGTGATGATATTTATAGATGGATTCGATAGTCGTTTGAATAGTATCCGTTAGACATATTTCAAATTCAATCTATTCATATCTTGAAATTAGTACTCCCATGTGTAAGTCTCTTTTCAGAGAGTTCTGCAAAAGATAGTGATATTTCTGTCGAGCATTAAATATGTTGTATTATATTTCTTCATGTAGTCTCAACAGATGCATGTAGCTTTCTGAAGCTTGACATGTTCCTTCTCTCATAAACTTGTTGTCTCATAAACTTGTTTGTAATTTTATTTTGTAAACAAAATACAAGTTAACCCATAGGTTTCTGGAACCAACTATCTGAGGATACTTTCCTTCTTTGTCTTCAGACACCTTTTGAGCAAAAGGTCTTCTCCTTTGCTTGGATGCTTCCTTCTTGGTATTCTTCGAACTAAAAAATGATTACATTCAAAGACCTAACATCCTAATACACGGTTTCTAAACAATCATACTTAGCGTATTTCTTCTTTACAATGTTCAAGTGAACCAAGAATACTAAACACCTTTTTTAACTAAGATAAATCATTATGTTAAGTGATCAAAATACTAAACAGATATTCCTAACACTTTGTCTTTGAATCTTTGTTTTCTCTCTCTAGAATGAGTTCTAGAGACTAGAATTTTACAATTGAAGTGTAGTGCCTATTATATAGAAAATAAGGTAGTAGAACCTAATTGGAACAGAAAAGGGGCAAAATATTGAGAAAGGAGGGAAAAGCATCACGACGCGTCAGGCCCATTGTCACCGCGTCGCGTTGAGCTGAAGACTCACTGCGTCGCGGTAAACACTGATTGCGACATGGTCTGACGCGATTAGGAACCGCTCAATATTGCTTGACGCGATCTTCTCCGGAAAATTACAAATTTGCCTTTTTCGCTTGTTTTTTGCTCCTTTTGCTCGATTTCGCTCATTTCAACTTCGTTTCTTGGTATTTTGGCTTCACCACTCAACTTCTATATATATGATTCGCTCTCACTCGTGAAAGTGTCCAGTATGGGTCACACTCAAGTATCTCATGCTTTGCACTAGATCGGATTGGACCAGAAGGGACTTTCTTCATTTTTTTTCACAATTTCAACCAGTAGTATATTTCAAATCTTTGCTTCCCATTTCGTTCAACATCTTCGCACAATAGCATCATGCTAATCAATTGGTCATTCTGGACTCTTTTGGTCTCCATTTTTTGGTAGTGTTTGTTTTACCAAAGTACGAACTTTTGTGCGTGTTGGTTTGGCATGCGCATCCATCAACCCTCACGACTCGGTGGTTGATATTAGATAGTATCTGGACACATCCAACACGAAAATGATGTTGACTAGCACCACAGATACACTCTGATACAATTTCATGCAATCTTGATAAGAACAATCAAATTACAAGTATATCTTTCATTACTTTTGGCATATCAGCTCATCATGATGGGTAAAACATCCACATATTTAGAAGCCTCCTCCCCAAACATGTTCTTCAAAATAGGTTTGGCATATTAAGTTAATATATAATAAAGTGATGACAGGATTTTAGACCCTCTCATCTAGTCTTTTTCATCACCTTTTATTGTTCTTATGTCCTAATTTTGATGATAAAGTAGAACCATGTTACTCGTTTCATTCTATTTTGGATTTCACAGGTATTTGGTGAAAACGATCCAATTGATAGAAAAAAGGATGCATTTTATGCACACTTGGATGATCCAATTGCTTTGTATGGTTGCTAGAAGTGGAGTGTTGTAGTCAAAATACCAGGAACCAAAGTGGGAATGAGCGAAATCGAGTAAAAGGAGTAAAAATAAGTAGAAGGGCAATTTGTAATTTTGCGAAGAAGGCATCGCAACGCGGTCTTTGACACAGAGATTTATCACGTCGCGACTATGTGTGACCGCGACGCGGTAAAGGTCACTGAGACGCGGTGGACCTATTTTTGGCCCACCGCATCGATTCTTCAAGCAGTTCTCAATTCTCCAGTCCGTTTTGCCATATTTTGCTAAATTAGTGCATTTAATGCATCAACGGAAGAATATAATTTTGTGAACCTTAAATTTGGTTGATATTAGAAATTGATCGGTCGAACAGGAAGTGGAATTGGAGTCCGGACGAAGATTTTAGAGCTGTTTAAGTAAAAGTATACGAAATCCGAGCAGCTTTAGAATTTTGGCCATAAGTGTTGTATATGAGCTTCGATTGAGGCAAACTTGGTGTCCTCGCGTATATAAGACCAAGTGCTACAACTTTGAAGAAGGAACTATTTTCGAATTCCGTTGTTAAGTGGACCAAATCATCACCGGTGTTAGGGACATAGTTGTTGTCTCTGGAGTGGCTGGAAGTCGCGAATTGGGCCTGTTTTTTGGGCCTATTCAATCTCTTTTCTCCTAGAACTCGAATTTTTTCCTATAGAGAGAAATAAAGATTAAAAGGCAAAGGTCGATTTGACCCTAGCCTTGGTTATATTTTATATTGAAGATTATTTTGTGCTAATTGAGATTCAGATCCTAGCAAGCTCTACAATTGGATCATATCAGTTATATGGGGGTGACAACCATCGATACAATGTTTCTAATTCAACTTTATCTTGATAATATGTGGTTTACTCTCTTTTCCATGACTATGAGTATCTACACACCCCACTATGGGGTGGTGATGAATCCAAGTATGATTAGCTAGATTTTTGCAATTCGATATACATGAGGATTAATCACTGTGCTATTTAGGTTAAACAATTAATTTGGCTATGTTTATTTCATATTTTTCTAACCAAATCATTGATCGTATAACTCGAGTTGTTAAACCAAACATGGTTTCGTCCATGAGTTTTTACGACAGTTAAGTTATATATGTATGTATGTATGTATGTATGTATGTATGTGTATATATATATATA
>JAYMSP010003895.1:0-18072 GCA_036897095.1 Plantago elongata
ACCACATGCCAATCTAATTATGCATCATTGATATCCCATATCTCAATGATCATTGATTGGGGCGATTTTAGAACTTATGCTTAGTCACTCAAGTTCTCACATCCTTAGTGACAACATAAAGTCCACGGGAACATCTTATCGAATAATTCAAACAACCAGATAATTAATTCAATAAATGCAATGCCAAATAAATACATATAATAAACAAACTGAATGTGATCAAGTACATATCAATCCTAATAATGGTTGTCTCTAGGTCATGCATACTTTCAATCATTTGCATCATCAGCTTTTAGTTCCTTCTCATATATTATAGCGCAACACTAAGCTAAAACATTTCAAAGTAGTGCAACCATCTCGAAACACAACGTCTTTGAAATCATGACTTTTATACTCCATCCTTCAAACTGATAGGAAAACCAATAATCAATATTAATTCCTGATCTATAATCACAAAAAATACTACAGTCCTAAGAAAAAATCACAAATATGATGCTTTGTTTCGGTAAATTAATTAATTCGAAGCTTAGCTAGTATATATAGAATTTGTCAAGGTAATTTGAAACTGTTGAGGATTAGTATAGTACTCATGAGACTCTATTATATTCAACTGATATTTACTGAACTGAAGTAAGGTACAAATTATAATTAAGCCGAGTTAAATTTAATTGAATTGAACAAAACTTAATTGAAGTGGTTTTAAGTTGAAGATAATGTAGCCTAATTCATAAACCTTGTAGAATTAGCGGTTGTTTGGTTTGAGTGAAAATGTGCAAATTCAACCTTGAAAGTCAACAAAACCCATGTTTGATTTTCTGGAAGACACGGGATTGTTTTTGTGGAATTCAGTTGAACCAAATTTCCATATGCATAACCGAGATTCTCCTTCAAGCGTTAATTTTCCCAACAAACCCACAAAACAATTTCCTCCACGGAGCACGTATTCTCAAATGGGATTGTTTTGGTGAACAATACTAGCGAATTAATCACTGTCGAATTGAACTGTACATATACTGACCAAGATCACCATATAAAAGCCCTTGATTATTGTTGATGAGCCCTAAATTTTGTAGTCGCAGCTGAGTTTGGATTCGACGGCACATGCGATTGAATTGGTTGCGCCTTCTTCTTCAGTCATCACTTTACTTCTGGTGAGTAATACCATTGTTGATGCGACTCAATTTGTTGCATTAATTAGTTAGTTGAACTGATTTTTGTGGTAGTCGAATTTGTGGATTAAATTGAAGTTACATTAGATTGAAAAACTTTGTTAATGCGAATGAGTTAGTAATCGTTGCGACATGAGTATTATTATGAATTTTGTATTGAATTGTACAAACTGTGAGTATGGTAATGTATTCGTTGGGTATTCAATATTCCCTACGGTCCAATAATAACTTCCTAGGGGATTACTTTCTTTTCAATTAAGGAAAAATAATGGAATAATGATTTGTGGGGTATTATGTTGGTAAAGTTATAAATGAATGATAAAGTAAGACATAGATTGAATAAAATGATGATGAAGTAGGAAAGAGATATAATAAAAAAATTAATTAGTGTGATAAAAAACTTTCCATTTATGGGTTAGAAAATTGAAATATGAAACGTGGACCCGACCGAAGCGTATCGTAGGAGAGTGTGTGTTGTACTTTGGATGACTTGGTATTACTTAACCCGTATCCGGCGTCGTGTAGCGGGCAATCGTAATGGTCCTATATACGATACTCACTTAAGTTGAAGGAACCTAGAAGTCTGAGAATTTATCGAGGTTGTGTCTAGAGAGTGATATGAACTGCAAGAATATTTTGAGAATGGAGAGGAAGCCATTTGCTTATTTATGTACTCTATTAACAACATCGGGTAGTTTAGTTAAGAGTAAACATGTTACCGTAATGGAAAAGCTAGCAAGCTTTCTTGTCATCATAGGGCACCACATGAAGAATAGGATTAATGTGTTTGCCTTCGAACTCTCGGGTCACTCTATAAGCATCTACTTTCACGAGGTGTTGAAGTCGGTTCTTCAATTGCACACATTCCTATTAGCCAAACCAGAACCACTAACAACATATTGTGACATTGAGCCATGGAAACACTTCAAGGTCAACCTCTACTACCTTTATATTATGTATTTTGTTGTTTGTGAGATGAATCTGAAATTGTTTTTGTTATTTCAGGGGTGTCTTGGTGCTTTGGATGGGACATACATCGATGCGACAATGAGCAAGTCGAGGCAGCGTTGGTACATAAGTAGGAAGGGCACCATTGCAATCAATGTCCTTGGTGTATGCGATTGGAGAATGCAATTCGTGTATGTCCTTACTGGTGGGAGGGATCTGCTGCGGATGGGAAAATATTGCGTGATGCAATTACGAGGGATGAAAGTGGCCTCCAAGTACCTGAAGGTGTGGTTCACCTGCTTTTTCATTATGCTATTGTTTCTGAACTATTTGCTATATGACAGTAGATATTGTTTATTGTTGTGCATTTTAAATTTTTGGCAGGAAGTTTTTTCGTTATGCTATTGTTTCTGAACTATTTGCTATATGACTGTAGATATTAACTAGTGTTGTGCATTTTATATTTTGGGCAGGAAACTATTATCTTGTCGACTCGGGGTATGGAAATGCTCATGGATTTTTGACACCATACCGTCAAACAAGATACCATCTTTAAGAGTGGGCATGTGGTGATCGGAGGCCATTAACAAAAGAGGAGTACTTTAACTTAAAGCATGCCTCCGCACGTAATGTCATTGAACATACTTAGGGTTGCTAAAGAAAAGATTTGGCATCTTACGATCTCCGTCCTTCTACTCAATTGACACTCAGAATCACATCATTTTGTGTTGTTGCTTGATTCACAACTTCCTTCTTAACCATTCACCCGGTGACTATCTCGGCAAGGAAGATTCATCATCATCATCTGATGATGAACCTCCTCCTTGGAGAGCTCGTCGTGAAGCTCAACCACCCCCAGTTTACATTACTGGATTAGAATTTGAGGAGCCCACCTAGGTTGCATTGTGTAAAGTTATGGCAATTGTTATATTTAGTCGTTGGAGAGAGCATTTGCGTAATAGAGGAAGGGTATGAGTTGGTAGCTACTGTTGGGTTGAGAAGTGTTAAGGGATCAATTTACATTGTTTGTTTGAGATTGTAGTGTATTTGTATTGTTATGTTGGTATTTAATTTGTATTCATGTGGATTGCTTATTGGAATTAGGGTTGTGCAAAATATCCACCGCCTACGCAATCAGTCCGCCAATCACCTGCACTTGCCAATATTTTTTCTTTAAAAAAAATTAAGTGGGTAAAAAGAAATTTAACCCGCCACTAACGGGTGGATGGTGGGTTGGATGTGTGCAACCCGCCACCCACCTAACCCGCTCGTCAGTTATAACTAAGCTATTGTTAGTGCTAGTAGTGAGTAAATAACTAAATAAGAGAGAAATGTTTACATGTTAATAGCTAGGGTTTATCAATTCATTTTCATTCTCCTTTCTTACTCTCAGTTTCTCAACTCTCCTTTGCCACTCATCAATCTCACTCTTAGTCTCTCACTCTGTTCGAAATTCCGACCTCACTCACCGAACAGGAACGTCAATTTGCAGGTTGGTAACAACAATTTCCAACCTCTTCCAGTTCATTCTCCTCGTGTACCTGATTAGCTGACTTCTGTTTCCTTCATGTAACAACAATTTGCTTCTTTTATTGTTAATTTATTCTACAAATTGGAGGAGTATGTATTGAATTTGACATTTAGTTTGAAGTTGGTTTCTATTTTATTTATCTATGTTAATCTTCATAATCTTCATATGCTGCAGTATATAATTTTATTTATCTATGTTAATCTTCATATTGTGCTTTGTTTACTGATGATGGACATTGGATTGTGCTTGGACATTGTTGATGGATTAGCAAAATATATATATATATATATATATATATATATATAATTTTCTACTTTGAGTTTGAATGTTTGTAAGAAACTGTGTTGGATGGTTCTATTTTGAGTTGTCATTGCAACGTTTATGGATAATTTGAACTTTGTTTATTCGCTACTTGAAAAATTATATGTAACAGTAACACCCCAGAAATTTAGGAGGGGATACGATGCATATAAGCAACGATGTAACTAATAATATACATTAGAATTAATATTAAATTACAATTCTTCGAGAATTTAGCGTACAAAACATCTCGTTGCATAAAAGAATACACTTTTCGAAAATACTTATCTAACAACTATTTCAATAATCGGAAAGCGTAAACCTCTTGATTCGTCAGCGGAAGCTTCTTTTTGCATTCATTAATCCTCACTCGATGGCACGACCAATTCCAACAGACTTCGGTTCATCTGAAATATTTTAGGAAAATGGGGTGAGCTAAACGAGCTCAGTGGGTAACAGGGTGGGGTTTTATTTAAGAAAAGTTTGATTTGTATGTTCAAAAGTGACAGATATGTAGAAAATATACCATGGGTTATTAAAATCGGTAGTAGGAATTGGTGAATGTGCCTCTGGGCCCGGCTCGGGTAGTCTAGACATCGAGCTAAATGCATCCCTATTAAAATTGTATGCTCGTGGAAGCTTGAATGCCTAGCAGGTACATGATTAGCATTTACAACCCAATATGGATTCCCTAATACTCTATCATTATTAATTCTCCTAGTGACCAAATTCGGTTGTGCATTTGGTTGACCATTTTTCCCCAAAATCCTCCGAACAAGGGCATGCCAAATGTCTTCTTCGGTTTTGGGGGAGTTACTCCAAGATATAAACTTATAGTTGTCACCGGTATACTTGCTGAATTTGCATCCAAGTCTTCTTCCTCACCTGTTTCAGGTTTACCAAAAATGAAGCATAATTCTCCCAATTTGACTCTCCTTTCATGCGGTAAGCAGCATCGTAAGTGTAATCCTACATAACTCATCATGCATTAAGCAAGAATAATCATATGAGTTGCTTAGGTTAGAACTATAAAATTAATATTTGAAATTAATAATAAAATAATGCAATATAGTATACCCGTTGGATAATTGTCCAACGGTGTCGGTCGCAATGAGATGATGGTAGAGAATTGGTCGTGGCGGTCCTTCAACATATTGTATCTTTTAATAACATTGTCCTTGCCAAAGCAATTCACAATCAAGTTTAATCGGTGTCGAGCAACCTCAAGTGCAACTGAGCTTATCGTGATAGGGAATCCGGTGGTTTTTGCATGATTAGATAGTTCCTCCACCAAACTTACTTCGCAATAGCTTATCCATACTTGACCGCGTGGAAAAAACCATCTTGCTTGCGACTACTATGTTGGTGAGGTGTGCATTTTGTGTTGATGCCTAGTATAAGAAATTATGAATTAAGTTTGTGATGCAAAACAAAAGAAACACAAATATTAGCCACCAAGCACAAGGCAGTAGGGTACTAAAATCACAACGATGCAAGGAACAATTTCATAATCACAAATGTAAGTACAACAAATATATTATGTGTAATATTTAAAAAGCATAACCTTTGTCATATAAAACCACTGCAAAGTTTATTGTTTTTGTGTTTATGGTGATGAAGTGCACAAAAGTTTGAGCATCTTATTTATAGACAATTTCTTACCACCATATCTTGTTACAAATAATGTTACCACCAACACATTACATTTGTATCCCTTACTTTGTATAAGTTTTTACTTCACATTCCACTCAAAAAAATTCAGCATAGTCCTTCTTCACATACATGTACCAATTTAATGTTTGATTCACATAATCTTACATTATGTCACAATATTCCACAATAACAAATGGTGTAACTCATCAAACGTGTCTATTTATTGCATCAACCCTTCACATGACTCTCTTCCTCTATTTAACCAACACCGAAGTCTGACTCTTCAACTATCATCTCAAACAAACAATAGCTACAAAAACTACATTTGAAATGGCAGCTTCTGGTTCTAGTCAACCGATTCAATGGGACTCGTACGAAGAGTTCGACTACACCGTAGACGACCTGTCAAGACTTGATGAATTGATTGGGATCTTGTGGAACATCAGGAGAAACCACTCACTTTCATGAAGAAGAAGAGAGGTACAAATACAATCATCATCCATGCTAGGGCTGCTCATTTTATCCGTATCCGCAAATCCGGTCCGTTATCCATGAAAACGGACCGGATCGGATCGATCCGTTAAAAAACGGATCGGGTCGCGGATGGGGTGTTCCTTCATCCGTTTTGAACAGATAAATTCGTCGGATATCCCTTTATCCGTTAGACTAGGGGTATTATTGTTATTTTACATTTTACCCTAATTTCTACTCCTTACCAGCCGCCATCCATTTCTTGATTTCTTCCATTCGACTCCGTCTTCTTCGTTTAATCGCTTCTCTCCAGCTTTCCACCGTCGGTCGTCGGTCGTCTTCTTCTAGACTTCCACCGTCAGCCGCCAGCCATTCGTCCCGTCTTCTCCATTCTTCTCCATTCCGTTTCTTCTCCATTCGCGTCTTCCAGACTTCCACCGTCGGCCGTCGTTTCTCTTCTAGACTTACACCGTCAGCCGCCAGTCACCACCGACCAGATCTGCGCCGCCTCGTCACCACCACCGCACCACGTCTCTGCAAACAGCCATGGTCCGGCATCCACCGCCTCTACTGCACTCAATTTTTCCACGCCAAAATTCGGGTAATTTACCAAATCGTAAAGTCAGATTGTAAAGCCACTTGTGGAAAATGATAAATTTTGTTTTGATATTATGATTCTGCAGTGGGCGAGTATTTTGAGTGGCTGTTTGTGGTGTGTCTGTGTAGCTATCTGTATAATAATGTATCCAAATATCCTTATTACCCTCGAATTTAGGGTTTCTCTCCATTCTCATCTGTTATATCTCTCACAACAACCCAATTTTCCTGTAATTTTCTCCAAAATTCGATTAGTTTGTCTATGATTTGTACCCATATGTGTTGAATTCATCTGTCTAATTGCTTTCCACTTGCTTTCTGATTGAATTTGGAATTTTGGATGATATCTCTTTTTCTTTTCTTTTTTCTTTAAATTTACTGGATATGGATATCCGCTGGATTTATCCGTTATCCGGCGGATTTATCCATATACAATCCGCTCGGAATGGATTGGATAATGGATGGACTATTTTTCCATCCGTTTGACCAGATATCCGGTCAAACAGATGCGGATTGATCCGTATTCGTCCGTTGTCCAGCCCTAATCCATGCCAATATTACTCACGTATCATTATATTCAATCCACAAGCCGTACTCCGCTCGTAATTCGATTTTATTACATTGCATGACCATGACAGTTTGTATTCTAACGATGTTTCTTATTTTCCTTGTATTGTGTAGTGAAGGAGGAGAACCTCCAAAGACTTCAGCTGCAAATTGGTGGAAGATTACAATGCACGAACGATTTCATATTGTATACTTACAAGGACGTAAACAGTCGCTTCATTTACCACATCAACCCACAAGATTTCAGCATAGGTCGACTTCTTCATATGGTCACCAAACTATCATGTTGGAAAGGAGCAACAATGATTTGGTACCAAGCTATGGAGTTATCTATTTTCAAGACACGGATTCAGAATGGAAAGGGAATGATGAGAAGAAAGGCTGGCCTCCTACATATACACTGCCTACTATGATCTCGAATATGCCTTTGGGTTTCGACATTGATTACTATATCGAAACCGCAACGCACTATCAACTACAAGATCTATAGTTAGGCAGCAAGCAAATAAGCAAGCAAGAGATTCGAGGAGAGAGGCCATACATCACTTATGAATGCTATCCTCGCAACATAAAACCGAATTTCGTTGTCGGGAATGGCACAATTCAATGCTACTCAAAGTGGATTTGAGGTTTCATATATTACTATCACATTTTAGATTCTGCATTTTGGTATGCTTGTCATAAAATGCTTGCTTCTCGGTTAGATTTTTCAATGCACTATTATCTTCTAGTAAGATTTGGTTTCCGATGAACTATTATTATCTAGCAAGATTTGCTTTCCGATGAACTATTAGTATGTAGTAAGATTTGCTTGCAATGAACTAATTTTTCCTTCAACAACTAAAACTCCTACTATCTCACTCATGCTTTGTGCAATTCTAGCGGTAATGATATATGCCAACATTTCAATACCTAACTCTCAAAACATGTTTGCAATGCTAATAACAAAGATGCATCAATTACATGGACAAATAGACCTCCAAAATAGAGCATTCTTTACAGCAAGTACCGCAAATTACATAGTGCCGAAAGTTTCCCAAGTACACAAAAGCATTGAAATAAATGAAAATTGATGAAAATCTCTATTACATATCCATCATACAATGCTAATGACGATCACTACAATACAAACTTCTTCTAAATTCTGCTCTCATACATAAACAATCATCACATCAAGCAGAACCACAATCATACTAAATTCAATGACAAACAACTTCAAATTGGATAGCTTACCGTTCTGAGCCTTCAACATGTCTTGCAGCTTCTTCTTCTCATGATTAGCTCTACCCAAGTATCCCTCAGCCACAAAATTTTCCAGATTAACCCTTTCCAGCAAATTCTCTGCAGCAGATAAGTCCTCATGTGGTTCCAATTTCTCGTTTTTTTCAGCATCATTGAAGTCCTAGGGCTCAAAGATCACAATTCCACTTGAAATAGTGACATCCAAACTGGATAATACATGAAAGCAAAACATATACGCACTGTGAGTTCACAAGCCAACAATTTTATCAATTAAACCTTCAAGTGATCCAAAAATACAAACTCAAATGAAGTACTTACCGAGCCATTTGCGCACTTTGAGTAGGGACGCCCGGGATAATCCTCCCAATCGATTTCGTCGACTACCACCTCTTTCGGCATGCAATTACACCAATCGAATTCCATCATAAGCATTTCGTTATTGATTCTAGTGATCGAACCACTACTATTAGATGATGTACCTTGAGTTACCATGTCGAATTTCAAATTCAAGGTGGATGAACTAGGGTTTGGGAAGATGAAATTTGGGGACGAGGGTTTACCAATTCTCTATTTTATAACACCAATTTCATGATTTGGGGATAAAAAATAACCTTTCCCATCACAGGTCCAAGCGAATGAACTAATATGGCCCTGCTGTTCGATCTGCTAAGACAGGCCCAAGGCCTAGTAATGACAATCCCATTTCCATAAAACAAAATCAAACAACGGAATTGTCAAAATACAAAACCCGGTTCACATATAGTAAATAAGAAATCAAACGTGAAATTTAGTACAAATCTACCTAATAATTCCGGAATTCTAATTTCTTACGGAATGTTTGGAAAACAATTGTAATCGGTCCATTTGGATCGATGAATAATGATTTGGCCTAATGTATACACTTCAAATACCCCATTTTAATTCAATTTCAAACACAATTTCACTTAAATACATTCAAATGCCCATTCAAATCGATTCCCAATCAACCCCTTAATAATTCTATGAAATTCTCTCCCCAACTATTCTCATGAAAAATCAAACACTACTTAAGAGTCGTTTTATGAATGATTTACAATGGGCCCAAATTTCATGTTATCCAGTAAGGTAGTCCACTACACGCATCACGCATGAGCTCGATCAAATTAGTATACCTTATCAAACATAAAAATGTTGAAATGTCTTGCACTTAACCACCACCATAACAAAATCCCAGTAGTATTCAAAAATTGGGTTTCTCCTCAGAGAAGAAGTTTCTGCACCGCAGCATCTATATTGCCACCAGCTGTGACGATGAAACCACCGACGGCGAAGAAAGTGAAGCACGAGATGGAGATGTTCGGCGATGTCAGAGTCGATAACTATTACTGGCTTCGCGATGATTCTCGCACAGATGCTGAGATTTTGGCTCATCTCAGAGAGGAGAATGCCTATACGGATCACATCATGTCTGGTATGCTTCCACGATTCCATCCCCAATATTTGACAATTTATTTTTTTAAAACTTGCCTCGCATTGTTGATGCATCAGTTTTGTCTTATCTTATAGTGTTCTCACACTCAACTCCTGTTTAGCTGAAATGCTGCGTGTATGTATATTTTTTTCGTGATCTGATTGTAACCAGTTGTTAGGTTCAGTACGAGTAGTTGAAGTGAAGTAAATGCCAGATACTGTTTTATGCCTGTGCAGTGAATTAAGCAGGCGATTAGAAATTCGTACGCAATTATTCAGGCACCTTTGTAGATGAATTGAGAGAATGATGCGAATACATTTAAGCAATGGAGTGAAGTATTTGATTTCAGCCGAAGTGTTTTGATACCAGGTCTATGAGATTAATCTTATGGTTGATACGGTAGGGGTAGGCTGCAGTCATGTGGTTTTTAGATGATTATTCAAAAAAGTTATCTCGAATGTACACTGTTTGTTACGACAGGCTAGTTGTGTGGCAGGCAAAAATGTGGAAGTAGCACTTTACATACTGTTTACTTGTTTAGTGCTTTTACCAGGATGCCTGTGGATACGCATGGTTAGATTCTGTTACCCAGTGAACCACCAATAATTGTACAAGTCAAGCTCTATCTGAATTAGAAGAGTAGTAGAACCAGTCAACAACTAGGTTAAATTTTCATGTTGAGTAGCTTAACCATTTGAGCTCAATCTAATCATGTATAAAAACTTTAAGTGATGTACTTCGAGCGTGTGTTCATCACTTCATTGTCACTGTTTCTCTCCCACTTAGTTCGGGTTTTGCAAAAACACTATATAGGCTCCTACATTGATTTCTAATTTTTTCTGGATGTTAATTGCAAGTATGATCAGAAATTGTTTTCCAAATATGGAGGTTTCTGATATAATGTGCATTTTCTTTTATTGGTGAATAAATGCCATGGACAGTGCACTTGTCTTTTGATACTAAAAGCCAATATGCATACTCAGGAACCAAACAATTAGAAGATCAGATTTATAGTGAGATTAGAGGCCGGGTAAAAGAAGATGACATATCAGCACCAATACGTAGAGGACCTTATTATTATTACAAGAGAACTTTAGAGGGTAAAGAATACGCCCAACATTGCCGCCGCCATGTAGCTAACAGCGGTGCTCCTGAATCCGTTTACGACACTATGCCAACAGGACCTGATGCATCCCCTGAGCATGTTCTTCTTGATGAAAATGTCAAAGCTCAGGAACATGGATTTTATGATATTGGTGCTTTCAGAGTAAGAACACTTTTTCCGTCCATCGCTTCATCTCTTGTCTCTACCAATGCTTTTATCTTAATGTATTCTATTCTCTACTTAATATTATTTTCTTACAGGTTAGTCCAGACAATAAACTTGTAGCTTATGCAGAAGACACCAAAGGAGATGAAACTTACACAGTTTATGTTATTGATGCTGAGTCTCAAGCCCCCGTTGGGAAGCCTCTTGTTGGAATTACATCAGATGTTGAGTGGGCAGGCGACAATGCTTTAGTTTACACGACTAGAGATGAGATACTCCGGCCAGACAAGGTATCAATCTCAAGGCCTAACTGTGTACTGCTGTTGTTTGCTTGATGTTGATAATATGTTGGTTCTTTCTATGAATAAATAGACTTTTCTTAAAGTACGATTATATGTTTAAATTCGGTTCACTTCTGGGGAAGGGCCACTATATGGTGTTGGCCGTTTCTGTTCATGATTTTTGTTCATTTATGTTTACCAGCATAACTTTGATTATAACTCTGTTGAGCATTAACTGTGGTACAATTGGTATAATTGCAGGGAAAGGCTGTTCTTTATTGTACCTGGTTCCTGTTCATGATTTTTCTTTTTCAATATACTTCACCACCAGAACTCTGTTTATCATTTTACTTTGCATCTAGACATATGACTTATTGTGTGCCTCAATTTCTACATGTAATATCAGATCTAGGCTTCTAGCGCACCTGTCCAATGGACAATCCTTGTGGAAGTGTTAGATCCTTATTTGTGTGCGGTCTATCGCAATTCACATTAAGCAAGTTATGCCGTTGAGCTGAATGCATGATTTGCTTCTCCATTAGAATATCAAAAGGTCCCGTGGTCATATGAAATTGAGGAAATAACCTGTGACACTTACCATGAACTTCATGGATAAAGAAACATTACTCCACGAAGGATGAAGTAGTAGTATTTCTTTCTCTTGCCACAAACATTTATATTCCTGTGTTTCTTCACCAATAAGAATTACACTATCACTCACTATGGCCTTTTATTATAAAATGCCAATTAGTCACCCTTTGTTGCTCTTGGCAGGCATGGTTGCATAAGCTGGGGACGGAACAATCTTCTGATTCCTGTATCTATCATGAAAAGGATGATATGTTTTCTCTAGAGATTGCTGTTTCTGAGAGCAAGAAGTTTCTATTTGTTTCATCTGAGAGCAAACTCACGAGATTTGTCTTTTACCTAGACATTTCAGATCCTTTAAAAGGACTCGTTGAGTTGACACCACGTGTGGATGGCGTAGACACTTCAGCAAGTCATCGTGGAAATCATTTCTTTATTAAGAGGAGAAGCGATGAAAGTTTTAATTCCGAAATACTGGCTTGCCCACTAGATAATAAATCAGATATGGAGATCATTCTTCCTCATCGACCAAGGTAAACAGTGCACATAGTCACATAAATGCAATAGACTGAAATATGCTCATTGAACTTTGTATCTCAAACAAAATAAGCTTGAAGCTCCAAACTTTTCATGGAATTGAAATATGCCTCCTAGCTATACTTGTGTGTGTGTGTGTGTGCTGGCATTATGGATAGCTCTGCCATTTTACTACCATTGATTCCTTATGCTGTCTTCGGTTTACATGTTTTGTGCCTTTCACCACAGCGTCAATATTCAGGAGATGCAGTTATTTAGGAATCACCTTGTGGTTTACGAACGTATCGACGGCTTGCCAAGGATAACAACATATACACTTCCAGCTGTTGGAGAGCCACTAAAGCTTCTTCAACATGGTCGGGCTGTGGAATTTGTTGATCCAATTTACTCGGTGGATCCATCAGAGTCACAGTTTTCGTCCAGTATTTTACGGTTCCACTATAGCTCCATGAAGACACCTGGCTCTGTATATGATTATGATATGAACTCTGGAATATCAGTTCTCAAGAAGATTGAAGAGGTCTGTTATAACTTATAATCTCCATTGTGAAAATTGTTTGGATCAAGTTTCACTATTTTCCCAGCTTATATCTCTGTTTGAGGGGGCTTTAAGTATATGCCATATTTATGCTGGATCTCATGGAACTCTCATGATGAAGTAAAATACATCCATTTGTTTTGAAGTCTTGATACCGCTAAATTACTTAACATCTCAAGTTCCAGGTTTAAGCTTATACCAGTCTCGAATCTTCGCTTTCTGTGCTATAGATTATTAGAAAATGTTAAAAATCTGCATAAGCTATGGCATCCAATTCTTTATGCTACCCAATATAAAATTATTTCCTTGTTGACAACTATAAAAGCTAAATATCATACGGTTTACTTATTATTCAGGTCTTGGGAGGCTTTGATTCCGTAAATTATGTTACTGAAAGGCAGTGGGCTGCTGCCTTGGATGGAACTCAGATACCAATATCAGTCGTTTATAGAAAAGATACTGTTAAGCTTGACGGGTCAGACCCACTACTTCTCTATGGCTATGGTTCTTATCAGGTACTTTACTTTAAAAAGAGCATTATGTTGAGTTGATCAAAGCATAAGGCTGCCTTTACTTGCATACCGTACCTGTTCTATTATGTTTCTTTATGTATTTCAGGAGTCCAGTTTATGTATTAAACCATGAACCTTTTCAATTCAAGATTTTTGGTTCTGTCTATCATCTCCATAACCTGGATCTTCGCTGAACAGGATGATATAAATACTGATACTTAATAAGTCTATCCTCTTGTGGCATGCTTATAAAATATGACCTAATCTGCTTGGTTGGACCGACACCAAGTCCATTACCATTTTGTTACCCATAAAACCAAACTATATGGGCCCACTGACTTTTCCCTGCATGTTAAGCTATAATGGTGCACCCTGAACACTTCAAGGATTGATCGATTGTGACCTGAATAACACCCTGGTGCCTGTGTGAAATCAGGGACTCAGGGTCTGATCTCGGACCCGTTGACTATTTCCGGCAATTTGGGCAGATTCAAGTTAGAGCTTGACCCTTTATCCTTGAACTTTCTTCCATCTTAATTTCAGCTCGTGATGTTCGCCTGTGGTAGAAAAACACAGAAGATTCGGTTTCATTTTGGTGCTCAACTTTTACAAGTACCCCTCATAAACATTACTTAAATACACCTGGAATGTTCTATGATTTGGGTAGGTTATTTTGATTTTATTTTTCTAAAGTTACATATAGTTTTGAGTTATTGGATTTATAAAATGTGAGAAAATATACTTTATACTATATATATTAAACTGGCTGCCGTACTCATGTAGCCCAAGTTTAAGTACATAAAGTATCTTGACTTTTAGAATTACAAGAAACCGACAGTTGAATATGCACCTGCATCCTAGCCATTTAACATAGTTAAAAACTAAGCAGGAGAGGGAAGGTATATCTGTATTTCAAATTTATGTACAAGTTAATTTTATGCAATGAAAATATGCACGGGCCCAGATACTTTTAATGCTTTATGTAATTGTGCCATCAGCCATCATTGTATTCTGTTGAATCTTGTTGGGCAACTGCCTGGCTCATTTTCTAACTGCTGATCTTCTTGAATAGGTCTGCATAGATCCGTATTTTAAGCCATCAAGGTTGTCTTTGCTGGACAGGGGTTTCATTTTCGCAATTGCACACATACGTGGAGGTGGTGAAATCGGGAGACCATGGTATGAAAATGGGAAATTGCTGAAGAAAAAGAACACATTCACAGATTTTATATCTTGTGCTGAACATCTCATAGAGAATAAGTATTGTTCCAAAGAGAAACTTTGCATTGAAGGAAGAAGTGCAGGTGGTCTGCTAATTGGTGCCGTTCTTAACATGCGGCCTGATTTATTTAAGGCTGCTGTTGGTGGAGTGCCTTTTGTTGATGTGTTGACAACAATGCTCGATCCTACTATTCCCCTTACGACTTCAGAGTGGGAGGTCAGTTCGCTATTCATTATAGTACTCTATAACTATCTCAATGGTGTTGCCCTGTATTAGTTCCTTAATTAATTTTAAATACTGAAGCATGACCAAGCCCTGTAATGCATGCTCATTTTGAATTTTATAGTAATATCAATGTTGAATGCCCGAAGCATCTTAGATGAGATTTTCAAGTTCTAAGGGATCACGAACCATATGTCAGTTTGGCGAATCCAAAGCGATCTTTCCTGATCCTGAGGAGGTGAAAGCATTTTTTAATGGGTTGCACATTAGTCTCTGTGTGTGTGCGCGCGCGCGTGCTTATTTCTTTTCAATTCCAATGTTGTTCATTAGAATGTTTATAGCTTCGTGAATGGAGAGAGGTCTGAATCCGCTGACATTCACTATTGTCTGTCCAGGGCTCTCCTCTCCTTGTTTCTTGATTAGACCTAATTCAAGTTGCAGCCCCGTCTCTAATTATCCTGAGATGTATAATTTGTAATCAGCTGCATTGTCTGTTTGGTTTATCCTGAGTTATTGACGTACTGATATACTCCAGTCCATTTTTTTATTGTCTTTATTTAGTTATATGTTTGCTCATGCTTTACTGCTTATGTTACTGCAGGAGTGGGGTGATCCTCGCAAAGAAGAGTACTACTTCTATATGAAGTCTTACTCTCCTGTTGATAATGTAAGTACGAACTTCATAAATGATGCATTTTCCCCCACTCTGGTTAGTGGAAATATTCTTTATTACCTGATTTATTTTTGCATGTCTTTACAGATTACTGCCCAAAACTACCCAGCTATTCTTATAACTGCAGGATTAAATGGTAAGTCCAAAATTAAAATTCTAACCATTATGGGATGCAAGTACCACTCGGCTTGATGTGAAGCTGGGGCTTATTGACGAACTCCTTTAAATACTTATTATTACAACCACTGAGTTCTTAGACACCATATGCGAGTTTCTAGAGCTAAAATTTAGTTACCCTAAGAATGCTTGATATGCGTTAAGGAGGGTCGTACACTTATGAGTATTTTTATTGTATGGATTGCGAGACTTAATTTTCTTACGATCGCAAGAAAAAAAAAACCCTTTTTTCTCTCTTTCCTAGTAGCTCTTTCATATACTCTGGGAGCAGGTAGTGTATGAATTTGCAGACTGAAATTTTCTTGTGATTACGAGACAATACTTAATGTGTGTGTGTGAAATAATATCTTTAAAATATAAAACCACATGTGACCGTCTAATATAAGTTCTTGTTTGATTAAGTTCTGCAATTAACATTTGATTTTGTCTTGACTCTCCGGCTCTGTATGTATGAGATTGGTTGATATATTTGCCGCATTAACCAGGTATCTAGCACAGATAAAAGCATCAATGTGTTAGCCATATACCTCTGTATTAACTATTAAGTCATGAAACCTGATGTGAACGACTGTTGCAGATACACGAGTTCTGTACTCGGAACCAGCTAAATTTGTAGCAAAGTTGAGGGAAACAAAGACTGATGATAATCTTCTTCTCTTCAAATGTGAGCTTGGTGCTGGGCATTTTTCGAAATCTGGGAGGTATGTCTTGTTTATATCTTTCCTTTTCTTAGTGTTTAGATTATGAGTGACAATTCTCATTCTCACACCAACATATCAGATCACCCTAAGCTACTGAGTAACCTGAATTGGATAATGAGCCTTTCCCAAGAATAAACTAAATTGACTTCCTGATTCAGGACGGAGGAAGTAGTACTTTGTTGTATCCCAATTAGAACTCACTGTCTTTCTACGTGTTGCCAGGTTTGAGAAGCTCCAGGAAGATGCCTTCACCTATGCTTTTCTCATGAAGGCATTAAACATGATTCCTTCATCATCTTAGTTTTCTTGGTCTACTTTAAGCACATTAACTTTCATTTTATTTCTCTTCTTCATGAATTAGAGTAAGTGAATTCTTTTAGGAAAGTCCAGTTTTTCCTAACATTAGGAAAAACAGGTTTTTCCCTGGAGCGTCCTCGATTCAATTGTAACCCTTCTGAACTGCACCTTTATTTTATTTCGGAACTTTTTTCAGCCAAAACGTTATGCAAGGAAAAATGGTAATACTCCAGGTGAAAATAACACATCAGAAATAAAAAAGAAAGACCAGATGATAATGGCTTATTCTCTCATACCTATCCTAAATGTTTACTTAATCCGTCCCGGAAAGTGATTATTTAAACTTTGATAATGAGGATTTAAACTTTCGTTCCAGTTGAAAATTTTACTATTTTAATTTAAGGTTAACTCATAATTAAAGTTGAATTTTATTGACTGTAATCCGAATTTGACAGTTTTTTAGAACGAAAGAGAATATAATTTTTAGATTGCATCATTCATTTTTTTTTCGTTATCAGAGTGTAGCTAAGATTAAATACTTGGGTGGAGGAGAATGAACTACTACTAACAGGGAATTACGTGAACGAGAAACTGGAATAACAATGACAGTGAGCTTTCCTTTTATAAACCATATAATTAAAAATGGATTTAAGAAACGGACACGTGTCTGTACGTAAGTTAGAAGTTGAAGTATCATCATGAAGATCAGTAAACTCCAAACCGATCAAACCACGTGACGATATCCGGCGAAACCAAAAGCTTATCTGTTAAATCTGCCAAACAAGCATCTCTTTCTCGAGAGTCTGAGTATCAACAACAACTTGCCAGAATGGCCAATCTTCAAATCCATCACGCCTCTTTGTTTCTACTTTCTATAAATATCTCCAAAACCTTCATCATTTTCCCACCTCAATCTCTGTACTGTACACTCCATAATGCCAACTTCCACGGAAAATGGCAATCACTCCAATCACCACCACCAAATTCTCGAGAAAATACTCGAATCCGCTCGTCCGTTCCTGCGCGGTGAGCTCCAACACGTCGACGCGAACCTCCCACGCCTCATCTCCGTCCTCCAATCCGTCGGAGCCGGGGAGTGCTGGCACAAACACGGCAGTTTCCTGGA
>JAYMSP010003896.1:0-18068 GCA_036897095.1 Plantago elongata
AAAAAGGAAGATGGATAAGCAAGGAAAAATGGAGCAATGGAAAGACCCCACGCAAAGGATGTATCTGAACTATTCAGGCCTCAAGGCACCAAAAATAAATTTTTACCATTATATAAAATCAAGGACTTCCCTTTGAATGACCGGCAAAGCATTGGGAATCTAGATACACCAGAGACTCGAATGAATATTGTCATTTTCATCGGCAAACAGACCACTCTACGGGGAAATGCATACATCTGAGGCAAGAGATACAAAAACTAATTGAGATGGGATAGTTGCAAGATTATGTCATGAAGAGACCAGCCAACCAAAGGGGGCATTCGGAGGAACACCGCGGAAGGGAACAAAGGGGAGATTCCCCCCGGACTCCGAAACCAGGGCCTAGCCAAAAGAAAATTTATGGGAAGGAAGGGAACAATGGTTGAGGGCGTTCTCACAGCACAAAAGAAGAAAATTACCCACGAGGAACTCCAGACTACAAAGAACGTCGTGATAATAGAAAGTCTCGAAGTCCACCAAAAAAAATAGGACGAATAGCTTATTTGGGGAACCAACCGGCTAACAAAGATAACCCAGTTAAAACTGTATATTTACATTCTATGCTACAACGTTTTTGTTACATTTACACTCTATGATACATCGTTTTTCATCACTAAATTTTTTAAATAAACTCGACTTCCAACTTGATGGATGTTAAGAATTTCCCCTGAATAATTTTGTATCAAACTTGTTCATGGGCCAAAAGCATTAGGACGTAAATGGAATGTCTTCTTGCCAATATGAGACTAGAAAACTTGGGTGTCCAAGAGGTCGGTACCCAAAAACCTTAGAGATTATTTGATATACCATTTGAATTTGTAAATTCAAATTGTTTTTTTATAATATTATATTTTCATATAAAATTTTAAATTACAAACTTTTTCAAAATATAAATATATGAGTTACTCATTATAGTAATTCATATCGCCTAAAATTTTAAATACTTCGTGCCTATTGTTCCTTGCTGGCATACTGCCTCTTGCTAACCAAACACATCCTAATTTGAGGTATGAAAATTGAAATTCCACCACTGTTAATTTTTAAAAGTAGAGTGGTGTAAAAATTAATTTATTATAGTGAAACAGGAGATCCAACACATTAAATTACCATGAGATCCAAGGCAGTCGGTAATACAAGAAGATACAGAGAAAAAGGTAAAAGAGAAGTTCATGCTGAAAGAACCGTTAGCTCAACGGGTTAAAGACCCGGCAACAAATTTCAAAATCTGAAAAAAGGCACCAAAAAAGCAAGAAAAAGCCATCCCACACCTTTTTCCTATTGCCTTTAAACAATTCCCACGTCTTCATTACAAACTACCATGACACCAAATCTTTCATCAAATATCAAATCTTTCAACGACTCTAATCATCTTCAAAGTGTTTTCTCAGACAAGTTTTTTCCAGACCAAACAATGGGTACTTGCATTAGCAAGTGCAAGCCAAAGAAAAGATCCAGACAAGATTCTATTTCTAGCCATGTCCATGACAAGCTTGTCATTTCCCAACAACCTGCACTTTCTTCACTTCCAAGCATGGAAGCAACAGATAAGAAGTCATTTTCTCCATCTACGTCTTCGTGTTCTGCGGCTTCTCTGTCGTCGTTCTCGTGTTCTGCCAATAGCAAGTTCACTCTGGATTCGTCGGTTTCTTCGGCTTCGTCTTGTGCTTCTTCTGTTTTGGTAGCGAAAGACCGGTCTTTTTCAAATGAGTTCTTGGTTTCTTGCGTGAAGGAGAATCAGCATGTAGTTGGGATGAAAGAGAAGAATATGATCAACAGAATTCATCCTCACAAGTCTGAATTTTCGTTGACTCCGTTGAAGAAGCAGTCGATGATGATTCAAGAAAGGCCAATTATTACCGTGTCAGCGCCTAAGAAACGTTCGCGTTCAAGGTCGCCAAGTCTGGCCAGGCAAAAGAGTTTAAGAAAAGATCAGAGTTTTACATGTCCGACTCCAAACCGTGGCCTTAGGTCGCCTTCTCCGAGCCGGAGAGTAGAAAATAATCGGAGTTTCGTAACAAACGGGATGAGGAATGACAGTTTCTCCAGGCGCCAGAGTACTTCTAGGGGTAGTTCTGTGAGTTCCGTGTCCTATGGAGCAAGAAAGGAAAGTTTTCGGGCAGCAGCTAGTCCAAAGCGTGATGTAAGGGTAAACCGGAATGTGTCATTGTCAAAAAATGGTACATTTCGTCAAGAAGTTGGTACAAAGATTGGTAATGTTGCTGATGGAGATGTTCAGATGAGCCAGGATATGGATGTGCTGATGGAGGATCTTAATAATCCACTTATAGCTATGGATTGTTTCATTTTTCTTTAATTATTTTCGAAGCTCTTACTTCGATTTTGTGTGGTGTGAATAGTGTGTGATCATTCTTTGTTACACTTTCTGTGTATTCTAGAATTGGAGTGGTGATTTCTTTTTTTTGCCTCTTGTTTTTATTTTTTGCTGGAGTCTTAAACTTTTGAACATGTATGTTTCATCAGGTCTGTAACTTGCACAGTTGCACAGAGGAAACACCATCATTTATTTATAGTTTCTGTTTTGAACAGGATTGAAGGTTGAGTGTGATCTGTAATGTATTCTCTTGCAATGTCATTCTAAATTTTTAGACCAATCTGGTGGAAATATCGTCTCATATACGTTCAAATGAACACGTTTCGCAGGGTGAAAATTATTGTTAGAGAAACAAATCAACCTATGAGATCAAAAGCCTACAGAAAAGAAAGGCCTAATCATTTGAACCTGTGTTTTTTAGTACCAATTATCAGTGATACATAAAAAAAAATTATAATTTAGTGATAACCTTTCTATAAATTAGTGATTTTGTTAACATTTAGTAAATTAAAAATTAAAAATAAAATTATTAATAAAAATCAATCCCTTATTTATAATAAACCAAACCAAAACACGCTCATATACCGGTTAAATAAATAAAACAAAAAATGATCAACCTTCTAAATTCTTACATCTTTCATTATCAGGTTTTTTAATAATATGATGTTTGTTTCGGCATGATTATACTACAAATTACGTTACACGCTACGCGTGTGAAATGTATTATGGTCTTGTTCAATGATTTTTGAAGTTATATTTTATACGCCTCAATACAATTATGTATAAATCTATATAAACTTATAATTAATTGTCAAAGTTTAAAATTATAACGATGTAGTATTCCAGAATACATTGTGCTTAATTGTTGAAGACGAATGGGCTGATTGGCATGGCATTTGATAACTTTTGGTGAAATTGTGTTTGAAATGGAATTGAAATGGGGGTATTTGAAGTGTATTTTAGGCCAAATCACTGTTCATCGAGCCAAATGGGATATTTAAATGCCTGGCCAATCAGTCCCGAAGAGATTTGAGTACTGATTTAACAATCACAAACAAGATTTTTCCTTAAACAAAAGAGATATTTCTTTTTCTATCTACGTTTCCGACGACTATATTAACTAAAAAAAATGTATTAAAATCTTTGTAAATCTCCAGTTGTTAGCTAGATAAACATATTCAATGTGGTGAGATTTATTAATCTAGTTTAAAAGATATTATTAATATGCATAAGGTCACAAATTCCACATGAACTCAATTTCTCTATTATAATTTGAAAAGTTTTATACTTTATTGTCATTATAATATATTAAATATTTTATTCACATTTTTTCATACTTTATTTATAATTTTATTTCATATTTCATTTTTATCTTTTTTATTTATACATTTTTTTAAAAATTATATTCGAATGAACGAAAAGTTGTACCCAAATCAATGAGAATGTTGATATTCTTTAACTTAACTAATTGAACCATAAGAAAGAAATACACCTTGAGCAAAATTAACCCCATTCTAGCGTTCAAAATTATGATACACACACACACAAAGCAGTTTCACTTTGACTGCATTTTAATTTACACCTTTTATTCCCTTCACTCCAAATTCGTTTCCAATTCTTCCTTTCTCAAAATCAAAACCCAGTGAGACCAAATCCAATACACCTGCTTGGAAGATTGTTGATCAGTTCAACTGAGTCAAGAAAGGAACCTATTACAGAGCTTGAAACATAATGGTTTCAGAACCATCCGCTAACCAGAATGGTTTCAGAACCTCGGGAATCGGGATTATCTAATCTGTTACAAGAAAAAGGCAGGTCGGAAACGGAAAATGCTCACAGATGCAAAGCAAGAATCAAAAAAATTCGGAATTTACTTTGAGGGCTTTCCGCTGGCACAGATGGAGTCGATTGTGCTCTCCTCTTGCCACCTTCACAGGCAGCTATGGTGGAATTAAGGAAATTAGAATTCTGATAAGATATGTAAATCTGATATCCATGTGAAGCTTAGAGTTAGGCGAATTTGATTTCATGCCTCTTTTATTTTGAAAGTGAGTGTTTTATATGCCGTAATGGTAACATCTAGAATTGAGAAAGTTGCTATTATGATGGCTACAATCACACACCATGTTCAGTGTTTGTCACCGGAAGATTCGTGGTCGATATTCAGCCGAAGAGCATTTGCAACGGGTATGGCAAAGGAGGGATACATGGAAGAAATTGGCAAGGAGATTGTGAGGAAATGTGGTGGTGTACCTTTGGCTGTAAAGGCTCTAGGGAGTCTAATGAGGCTTAAAACCAGTGAAAGTGAGTGGTTGGCAATACATTCAAGCGAGGTTTGGCAGATACAAGATGATGCGAATTGTGCTGTGCCTGCAGCCTTGAGGTTAGGTTATGATAATTTGTCGTCGCAGTTAAGACAATGTTTCGCGTATTATTGCATATTTCCCAAGGATTATGAGATGGGCGAGGACCGTCTCATCCAGCTCTGGATGGCAAATGGTTTTATTACCTCGGCAGGCGAAACAGACATGTACCTCACTGGTCGATTGATCTTCAAAGAACTGGTGTGGCGATCATTCTTGCAGAATGTGAAGAAAGATTTCAGGGGTAATGTAGTTTGTAAAATGCATGATCTGATGCATGATTTGGCACAATCTGTTATGAAAAATGAAACATGTATCATGGACCATGGAAAAAAGATGAACTTCCCTAAAACTCTTCGTCATTTGTCTTTAGATCATGTCCCACATGATGCGGTTTTTAAGAAGAAGATCACACTCAAAGTACCAAACAATTCGCTGCGCTCGTTCAACTTGCATGGATGTGTTTTTTAGCCTCACAGGGAAAATCTATCATCCTTTTTGGTAAAACAACAGTATCTACGAGTGTTATACATTGGTTCAAATAGCCCAGAGAAGTTCCCGAATATAATGTGCAAACTGCAACATCTCAAGTACCTTGCAATGAAATGTTGTAATCACAAAAGGCTGCCTAAATCCCTGACTAATCTCGTGAATCTTCAAACTCTCAAGTTGATGGATACTGAAATTCTAGTTGAGTTGCCTAAAGGTATGAAGGATCTGAAAAATCTCTTGTTTCTAGAGATTGATTATTACAATTCACTTGTGTGTATGCCACCTAGACTGGGAGAACGAACTCGCCCGCAAAAGTTGAGCACTTTCATTGTGGGTCCAGATTTGGCTCCTCAAAGTCAAATACACAACTGAAGGACTTAAATCTCGTAGGAAAGTCTGATCATCAGAGGACTTGAATATGTTAGAAGTTTTGAGGATGCCAAAAGTGCAAACTTGGTGGCCAAAGTAAATCTGTTCTTTGGATTTAGCTTGGAGGAAAGAACTCAACGAAGAAAACGCAAAGAAATCTGAAGAGGTTCTAGATGGTCTGCAGCTGAATCAAAACCTTGAAAAGCTCCGTATTGATTCATATCAAGGTTCAAGCTTCCCCAGATGGATGTCTTTCGAAAACCCAAGTGTAATTGCCCTGAAGTCTTGTCGAAAATGTGAAAGGCTTCCTCCCTTTCGGAACTTCCCTTCATTTAAGAGTCTATACCTTTATGAAATTGACTCGTCAAGCGTTTGGATGTTGAATGGTGCGTTTGGATGCTGAATGGTATGGAGATCGTGACAGCTCTTTTCCTGCACTAACCACACTCACTATCAACAGCATGTCTAATCTTGAGGAATGGATTATACCGGCTTCAGTAGAGAGTTTCCCCTGCTTAACAAGTGTACATATCTGGGGGTGATTGCCACATCTATCCACTCTCAAAAGTTTGTACATATCAGTTGACAAGAATATGGCATTGCTTGATTCCATAAAAGGTCTTACTTCAGTTACATCACTCATCTTACGTGGAACCTCTGGATTAGATGTTCTTCCGGAAGGACTATTACGAAACTAAAAGGCTCTCATTTTTCTGCGTATAGAGTTGAATTCTATCAAGACTCTATCAAATGGTCTGGCTAATCTATCTGCCCTACACCGCTTGAATCTAAATTATTGCACTAATCTTGAGTACCTACCGGAGGATCTCAAACATCTCAATTCTCTCGAGTATCTGTCAATCTTAAGGTGTGATAGCCTCGTATCAATTCAAGCAACGTCATTGCAAGGCATGTCTTCCTTGAGAGACCTTTCAATCCGAGATTGCAAGAAACTAAAATATCTTCTATCTGGTACATTCCAGAGGTGTCAAACTTGCAATCTCTGGACATAGAAGGATGCCCTGAATTGGAACTTTTGCCAGAGGGCGTGCAACAACTGACTGCTCTCAGATGATTAACAATCGAAAACTGTGAGTGGTTATGTTCTTTACCAGACGGGTTAGGGAGTTTACAATCCTTGTCCGAAATGCATATTTCGGATTGTAAGAACTTGAAATCATTGCCTGATTCCTTCCAGAGTCTCAAATCACTACAAAAGTTCAGAATAGAAGGATGTCCTGATCTGGAGAAGAGATACAAGGAACCGAAAGGCGAGGACTGTCCAAAGGTATCACATATTCCCAATGTGCAGATAATTTCAGATCAAGAAATCATAGACTGGAAAAAAGTATTATTCATGCATCTGAGCATGCAATGACGGGAATCATTCACAGTTACACTTCGTTCCCATTCTTCAGTTTTATATCTTAGTATAGTATTGCATCTAATGAACCATTCCTAAGTCCTAAATATGCTTGCCACATCTTGCTGTAATATTATAAAAAGTTCGGACAAAATGCAAATTTGTACAGTCTGTTGGCAACATGCTTCACATATAGCCAGAAACATCATATCCAAAGGTCAGTCAACTGGAAACATCCTCTCTGCTATTGCTGGGAAAAGGCTGCGTAAGATCTCCCCCCCCGCCCCCAATACTTGCAGAGCAGTATTGCTAAATTTGACGACGAAACAAAGAACGAAAGGTAAAAGAAAAATGATCGTCGAAATCCAGGATGTAAAAATCTATGCTAAGACTAGTATTTAATCAATATTATGAAGGTTTATTTATTATTACAATCAATTGCAGCATGGAGGATGGAGCATTAGGCATGTCTTATCCCAACGAACACATGTAGCAGTGTAGCAGGTCCTCGGGATGTTTGCCAGGACATATCTGAGAGTCTAAAGCTTGATGAACAGGTATGAAGCATCTGGTAGTTCAGGTTCTTATGCTCATTTCACACAATTGTGAAACCAACCTGTGATTGTCTTCGGGTTCCAGGACATTCTTTGCATTTTCTGTAATTGTATTGTCTTCACATCTTGATGTAAAAGTCAAGAAACTAGATAAATTGGAGGCCATGAAGCATACTATAAAATCTCTAATATGTGAATCAAACATTACATAGTACAAACTAACATATTGATTTACATTTGATATTAGCTAGCTACTCACTACCATTCATACATCTGTGCACTTTAAAACTCCCAAAAGTTGATTCAGCAAATAGATCTGACTACTTCCTGCTTCTGACATGTATCTGCAGTGCCTCATCTTGCAAGGACGGCACAGGTAAATCGGGAAACAGTCTCCAATAAGCACCACAAATGGCTTCACAAAATGCTTCGTTTTTCTGCCATCTAGCATGCAATCGAGCTCCCATGTAGTCAGAACCGTATATGCTAACCACTCCAACCATCACTAAACTTTTCCATCAGATGAAGGGAGGTTCCGGTCCATCTCCATGGCTTTCCACGACGAAACAGTCACTGCATTTGTCCCTCTTGAAGGAGCCGAAGACGGAGTTGGAAGCTTCTTGGGCAGCATTTGATCCCAAGTGAACGATTTCGGCACTCTTGATGCTTCTGATATGCAAATGAGAGCAAGAAAGCTGATGATGATCAAGATCAAGAACTTGCTGCTCCTCATGATGAATAGAATGAATGAATGAGTCCAGGAACAGTGGCTTAGAGCAACTCTTAAGTCCTCTGAAGCTGCTTTTTAGGTAGCAAACATGTTCACCAATCTAAGCAGTGCTGCCAAGTTGTCTGTTTTAAGAAAGGTGAAACAATTGGCAGACAATGTGGTAATATAATAATTCCTAAGATGTTTGTTACAAGCTCATTTTGTTATAGTTGCCTTTATGCCATCTTAACCGACCAGATTATATGTACAAGGTGTGTATTATTGTTAAAGTGTGTTGAGACTTGAGAGAATGTTTTTGCAGTAAACTATGCCCCACAGGCCACAGTAGTTGGAGACTCATCCTTTTAAACTGGAGATATCTCTGTCAATGTAGAAATCAATCAGTGCTGTCAACTAGGGAATCATGTTTTATCCTACAGTGCGACACTTTCACTTTTGGCAACGTTAAAATGGTCTTGTCCGATTTGGATACACAACACTAATCACTAGTTCAATTTGTATACTCTGAACATAAAATTGAATCTCATAGTGTACTAGTGTATTTGGCTTGCTAACGTTCTTGTTAGTTCACGCTCGGATTGTAGTCATCCATATTTACTGCAGATTTCAGGACTCAACTGACTCTTGAAATTCAATCATTCAAACATGAGGAGGAAATGGCTTATAAAACTAGTTGTTATAAGGAGACAAGAACCAGTTAAAAAGGGTAGATAAAGTGGTGTTAGGAGAATTATAATAAGCAACTTTGTCTACTCCTTTTCAAGCGGAGGAAGTTCTCAATGCAATTAAAGAAGAGTAGTGCACTGGTACTGTCTGTGAATTTTAATACTTTCATGTAAAAAAGTGATGTCAGTTAACAACTTCTCCTTGACTCCATGGGACAACCTACTCATCAATCTGGAAAAATCTACAGAGTTAGTACTGGTTAACTGGTTCCATATTTTAAAGAGATTATTAAAAGTACGGAGAAAGTATGAGATATAATTATTTTTAAAACGATTACCCAACTTGTTGGTTGGAGTTGAAGCGTCTTACAATTAAAAGTATGAGATACAATTGAAACCCGGAAGAAATATATCCCGGAAACAAGTTGATTAACATTAACACAGTACGAAACCTAATGAGCCTGCTACTATCCATGGACATGGGCCACCCACAAATGTACTAATGTTAATGTTTGTCATCCAAGAATGTGGCTTCTGGAGATTTGAATGTACAAAGATTGGAGTTAAGAACAGGGCGAAGTCTGAATTTTTTTTCCAGTTCGTGCTTGAACTCGACTTTAACTCCTTCACAAGCACGAACTCGACTTCAACTCCTTCACTTCGTACAATTGGTGTCTTCAACCATACCAAATAACTTAAATACATTATAATTCTAAAAGAAAAATTCCATATAAAATAGTAATAATCAATATAAATTCTACACACAAATTGTACATTTTACATTTACAAGTACATTTTTCATTGTGAAATAATATGAGGACCGGAATTTAATACTATGACAAATACCACAACTCAACTATGTGTACTGCCTATACTCTTCTGTTGTAAACAGTGAAGAGTATATATTCAATACACCCTAAGGCTTTGATAGAAACTATATAAATTAGAAAGACAGCGCAAATAGACTGGAACACGATATAAGTTTCTAGCAGGTTATTTATGTCGATAACCCACCGAACCTCAAGGCGAAAGTATCCACTATATGAATGAACAGATAATGAATACAAAGTTACTACTCTAGCTCTATTCTAGGAATACAACTAGATGAAAAACAACCAAGTAGATGTAAGGAATGAATCGTACTAATCTAGCTCTTAATCTCTGGACTAATCACTAGATAAAACTTGGAAAAGGTTGATGACAAAATACATGCAACAAATATGCTGTGGGAATTGGCTTGCTTGAACTACGTAGTTTTGCCTTCAATGTAGATGCGCTTTGTATAGATTCTTGAAGCCGACTTCATTGGGGCAGAATCCTACACTGACTTGTGTTATGATTCCTGTCAATCTTCGACTTATTATTCGATCTATTCTTATCCAGTCAATCAACTATGAACTTGTCCTAACATACTTTGACTTGTAATCTCCTCTGGATTTTAAGATCTCATGTTTTGATTTCCTGCGCACAGTAGACATACACTATTATGGAACTTGTTATGTTAGTTGAATAAAGGTAAAAAATATATAGTACTAATCGAAGTCAAGTTCGATTAGGACTTGGAGTGTGAGTTATATATCAAGTGTAGTCGATACACCTATACTAGTGTACTTAGTCCACTGGATGTAAATTTCGGAGTGTAACCAGTACACTCACAAAAAAAACTCACACTTACACATTGTATTTATGTATCAAACTACACGTCAATTTTAATATACATACATGAAGTTTTCGGGAAGGTGATTTGTGTTTTTTTTTTAAACGGCTAAAGGGTGACTCAAACCCCCGACCTATTGGTTGGAGGTGAAGCGTCTTACCAAGGTGATTTGTGTATATTAATTTCAATATAATTGAATTGATATTGTTAATAAAAATATTAAATTATGTGAAACATTTATATAGTCAATAATTATTTTTAAAATTACAAAAAACATCAATGTATCTAAATAAACTCCTTAAGTTATAAGTAATAGTCTAAAGTATGAAGTCATTTTTTAAATTTAAAGTTTATGCATTTTTTTTAAATTTTTATTATAGGCGGTATTGAAATAGACTTAAATATAATTTAAACATTAAAATCGAGCATATATACTTATAAATTTTTTAAAAATCACCCCTTATCGAACACGGGTTAGGCAAAGGCCCCTTAAGAACATATTCGGAGAGACTTTTGTAGACAATGAGGAGTTGGATCAAGGTGGTGTTATTTTCACTTTTATGAACGAAAGTGGTGGACCAGATTTGAATAATGAAATTACAATGGGGCTGTTTGAGAACTCATATGAGTATAATATCGTGATTTGCATTTGATTTATGTTTTGTTCTTTGACAAATATAAAATGTCGACAAGATATAAGTGCGCACGGGGACAATTATTGTTCTTATCTTTTGGACAGGACCCATTTGCATGTGTACATTTGTTTTGCACATCTTTTTGTTCTCCAAGATCTTAAAATCAATGTAACATTTCGCTCGCTTCAAAATCAAAAATGATATATTCTATTCGATTTCTAAATTTATTGGATATTGTCTCTTTATTGTCCATTTTATCTCATGAGTATGTATACAAAATTTTATCAGAATCCGGATATCTTTGGATAATGTGTTAATTAGAACGGAAAGTTAACATTATACTCCCTCCGTCTCAAATTGAAAATTTGACAAGATCAAGTCACAAATTTTAAGTAAAAGTTGATAGAGTAGGAAAGGAAATAAAGTATGAATGTGATTGAATAAAATTTAAAAAAAAATAAAAGGTATGAAAAATAATGTATAAAGGACTTTTAATTTGAAACGGATGGAGTAATTGATGTACAGGCGTGAAGGTAACATGTAAGATTGAAATCCCTGACATTAGATAAATTTGTTAGAATCATGTTGTATTGCCACAATATTACGTTAACGTGTTAAACTTGTTACTTTCTTTCTCTTGTTTTGTTTACTTTCTAAGCATATTCGTTACATGTGATTAATTAGACATAAGCATCACGGAAGAAGATTACTATTACAACATTTCTCTCATATTTATAGGACTTCACTTCACCTCAAACAAAAAGAAATCTTACTAGTATTTGTAGAGAATAGCCAGTCGATACCTAACTGGACATCGTAATAAATACATTATACAATCAAGACCGATCGTTTTTAGATAGAAACTTTTCCTGGTTTCTACAAGTCAGGGCGAAAATTACAATGGCCTGTTTATCAAATTAGGCCCAACAAGACCAATGGATCATTACTAAGTTGGCCTGTTTATAAAACTGGGCTCTTGGTGAAAAGTGAAAACAGAGTCAGATACTCATTACAATCACAGGTCAGAAACCAGAAACGTGTCACATTATGATTGGCTGGGGACGGATTTTGTGGACCCACAGAACCCAAGAAACAAATTTTGCACTTCAAGTTTTGATTCCATGGTGTTTTCATCATGTCCACATAATTAACACCATACATTATTCTTCTGTTTTTGGTGCTTTCTCTGCTCATCACACAAAAAAGACTCAATTTTTATCAAAGAATTATGAGGGGTGCCGACTGTTTGATGAAATTACTGAAAGAACACTAGTAGTAATGCAGAAAAGATAATGAGTAGAAGCAATCTGTCATTTTGTCAATGGCCATTCACACTATTGCATTTTCATCTTCTTACATTCATAACTGCTGTTGTAGAACCAAGCCCTCTTCACCTGGTGTGTTCTTGTCTCACGCGTTGAATGATCCAACACCCTCTTACAACAACTCCCTTGTTTACCAGGTTTGAATTCTTCACTCCATTTTTGCAAGAAAGTGGTTTTGGCTGTCTTTCAAATCTCTATTTAGCAAACCTAGTTGATAACGCATTGGATGATAACGTAGGTTGTAGCTAATGTTGATGAGATAGGTGGTAGCTCGTAGATTTTTATAGAGGCATTTAATAAATTAATTAGCTAATAAGCTAATTAATATAAGCTAGCTGATCTGTTAAATATATTGTTCAGAACTTGAGAAAGCTTATTAGATCATTTCACAGCTATGTGTCTAGCTGATAAGCTGATACAAAACAGAGCTCTTTAGTTGTCTTTTCTGTTGGGGTATCAGAAAGTTGAGTGATTACTTATTCATATTGATATGTACCAGGTTTTAACTGATGAAGAAAAGTTGCCTTACGACAATGATTGTACAGAGTGCTAATTCAATGTGTCCGTTTTGACAGAAAAATGATGATATGTTGCTTCTGAGTTATATTGCTAACTTGTAGTGATGTCACACTAGAAACCTTCAGAATTCTTAGTTGTTGTGATCCGCCGGATGGCAGGAGTACCAAATATAACCCTTCTTCGTGGGAATGTTCCACGTGTTACTGTCTTTGCCTCTTTGATTGAATTAAACGAAACATTTAAGTGTATGCAATACCAAGATTGAGTATAGGGGTAGATTGTTCATTGGGTTCTGCAAATATAAAATAACATGAGGTGAGTAAAGAAATCTAGTACCCAATCAAAGTTGGGTAGAGGAGCAAATGTCAGCAGGATACTGGCTGCCTTGCTTGGCGTGGAATTTTTATGTCTAGAGTTTTCACTTCGGGTAGTTATTTTTAGCTTTGAACTGTAGAAAAAAAATAGCATGTAACCTAAATGACTGGGAAATTTGATCGAATCGCCTAGATCATCTTCTTGAATGACTTACTATCAAGCTCCTCATATTATCATTTCCTCTTTCTTAAAGCTTCTCTCCTAACAGGAAAGCATGGTGACATCTTGTGTACCTTTCCTTACAGGCTGTACGACTGTTGGGTCCTCCAGCAAAATTTGAACCTGCAAAGCTAAAGGTCCAATTTATGGGGGAAAATGTTGGCACTCCAACAAGAATAGTCCCAAGAACATATACTCTCTCACATTGCGACTTTACAGCTAATTTAACTTTAACCATTTCAAACACGATCCTACGAGATCAGGTAATACTCCTTTCAGTTCTTTACTTGTCAAGTTTTGCCACTTCTCAAGGTACTCTGGCTTAATCGAAACATGCCTTGCATTGCTGCAGTTGAATGGATGGTATTACAAAGATGATGTTGTGGCGGAGTGGACACAAGTAAATGGGAATTTGTTTCTTAATGTCCATTGCTACGTGAGCGGACCAAACTCTTTATCGGATTTGACTGCAGAATTCAGATATCATATATTCTCCAAGGAACTACCTTTGGTAAGTCCATCTTATCCTTGCAGTAGCAGAGCAACCCGCATCATAATGCATAATTTGAGTTGCTTCTGGTTGTACAGAAGTTCTGGCAATCCCATGCTTTCTTATAGCACTAGATTTGTATCTGTCTAAGTCCCTTTGCCTGAATCTCTAGGTTCTTGAAGCTCTGCTGTATGGAGATTCAGATTTTTTCAGGACGCATCAAGAACTAATGGATTCTATAGTGAGAGTCTATTTTCATTCGAGCTCGAGGAAATATAATCGTACAGAATACTGGGGACCTCTGAAGGATGCTGCTCTGGTAGGTCAAATCTCAAACTAACCGTTGACAGTTTCTTCATGCATCTCGTGTGATGTCCGAGTGATCATATGATTCTCAAGTCTGTACTGGGAAGACACTTTCAACTCCGTTCTAATCTGTTTCCTGACAATGTTACAGGGAAAAGGAGTAGATTTGACTGATGGTTTTGAATATGCAAAAGAGGAAAGTTCTACAAGTTCGAACTTCTGGGGGAGTCCAAAATCAATATTCCAGGCTATTTTTACCTTCCTGCTATGATTTTAGAGATACAGGCAGGCGAACGAGTAGAATTAGAGTCTCTACACTGTACTTCACCTCCCTCTGCAGGTCTTTGGAGCTTCAAGAGTACAAACTTGAATCGCTCATGGAAAACGGGTTTTTTTCTGATGGAAGGAATTGTTCTCAAGGTCGTTTGATTCTTTTGTATATGTAATTAAGACTGCACAATGAATTCTTGACTGGCAATTCTTGGTGAATGAACATGTCTCACCTAATCAATATGTCACATATCAGATGTTCTTTCAGTGATTTGTGTTTCGTTTATTGGCCAACGATGAGGAGCTTTCCCCTCCATATTCCCAATCCGATAGTATTAAAATGTTAAACAAACCAAGATTCAAGTCAAACAAGCAGAACATCAACTGGAAAATGAATTAAAAGAAACCAACACACAAAGATCTGTCAAACATAATCCAAAATGTAATATCCACAGACTAACAATCCAGAAGAAATCCATCCAAACTATCAACAATACCCAAATATACAAACTCTGGATGTTCCAATTTAAGTACTCAAAATAAATGCGCATACGTCCTAGGACATTTATTTTCCCGAGTCCCCAACGGTATGATAAAGCATAGCAATGGAGCCATCTATAGTTACTATGTACCACCAACACCCTCAATCGAATCAAAATGAACTGCCAGGCTTTGGTGATGATGACTTGGACTTGGCGAAATCAACGAGGTCCTTAAACAGCGCATCTTCAGGTTTGCCTTGCTTGCTTGGAGCTGGTGTCTTGATTGAGAGGTTCTGGGTATGTCCAACTAAGCTATCATAAGAAGAGCCAGACCCAGTACTCGAAAGAGTGTTCTTACCCAAAGAATGTTGTTTCTGATCGTGATTGAGAGGAGGCAATTGATCAGCAGATTTGCTTGTGGGAGCATATTCATTTGGAGTTGATATAGGGGCAGCAAATGGATTTATCATATCATCAGATTCAGACGGAGGTGGAGAGAGAGTTGAACTTTGAGTAGGAATGGAGCGGTCTGCTGAATTAGTTGGGACGGTTGTATGTGTGGGTCCAGATGTTCCTGATGACCGTTCTGCCTCATAAGCATCACCACTGAGATAATCAATTTTGACTGAATTGGTATTGACTGGATTCCTCGACGATGGAGGTGGAGGAAGGAAGGAAACTGTAGGCCTAGACCCTGATCCTTGCAATGAATCTCTGGTAGATCTGCCATTTCATGTTCATATAAGTCTGAATACAAATACAGAAAACGAAGAACAAATGTGGCAAAAAAAAGGGACAAACTTAAAATACCTGCGTGCTAACTGGGCAAAATCATCTTCTGGCTCTTCATCCTCGTGGTTTACATTCATAAGAGGTGCAGCAACTGGAGTTACTATAGTTGGAGTAGTTCCCTTGGCAATTTCATCATGTCGACTAAGAACGCGCTGCAGATTATCATTCAATGCCAATCCCCTGCACAGTAGACCTTCATCTCTGCAAAAGGTAATATTAATTATTACTGGTTTGTTAAACATACTACACAATGACAGAAACATAGAAAGTTAGTTATATGCACTTACACAGTATTATTCACCAGATTCATGACACGCTTTTGGTAAGAGCGGCACTGACCAACCAAGTCGACAATAATCTCATCCTTTACACCCTGCGATTAGTCACGCAAAAAATTTCAGCTATTAGTTACAGAGACACAGAATCTTTTGCATTTTAAAGATGAAAATTATATGTAAATACAAACACAGGGAGGTGATTTTTCTTTTAAAATCAAAATGAGATTATTGAATCGAGTTACGAGAATAATATAAGGATCAATGACTTTGCCCTAAAAGTACTTTAAACTTGACAAGTGATTCATAGCAAACAATGTTACAGTGTTTTCTTCTTTTGGTTAAGATAAAGATCAAGGGTAGAGCCTTAGAGGGTAAAGAAGAAAATTAAACACTTAGTACACTAGATCAGATGGGATCATGGCATACGAAGATTAATAATGCTAATAAAGTTGAACTATGCAAGCATATGGAACTATATGAAGAAAATTACAATGAAAGCCGTCCAACCTGAGGATTTTTTGGATCCAAAGCAGTCAGCATTTCCATAAGAACATCTGACAGCCCCTCGGCATTTTGGATCTCTGACAAACTGTGTTAAGGATACCAAGAAAGTCAATATGGAAATCTGAGAAACAGGAAAGACTCCATGAAAAATTAAAAATTGGGGAAAGAGTACCCATCTGAAATAATTTTCTAAGACAAAAATTAGTGTTAGGTGCAATGGGATAGCCAATAGAGAATAATGATAGGCTACACCTAGTGAATATAAAAATATGTGCAACAAATTATGACTCTTCCATTGGTCAAGATAGAAATACCTGAGTCCAGAAGTGTCAGATTCAAGGGACGCTTGAACAGCAGCTTCTTCGTATTGAATAGTAGGGGGGATAATAGGATGTGTCTGAGGTGGTGTGAACAAAGGTACACTACTACCCTCTCGAGGTGGAAATTCTACACCTGCAGACTATGAATTCAAAATACAAACGAATAAAAGAGTTAGGATCACAGAGAGAGGGGAAAAGGGGATTACATAAAAACAAAACAAGGGGGGATCAAACTGTGTTTTGACCACATAATCAACCTTCAATTCATTGAAAGCAGCATAATACTGTGGAAACCTTCCATGAGGCCCCCCTAAAGCTTCTTGCCAAGTATCAATGAGCACAAGAATCTTCTCCCTCACATGTAAATCAGGCTGCAAATGGACATTACATAGATAGCATTTTAGATTGACTGAGAGCTTAAATAGGAGATGAGACATATCAAGGGCAAGAAACAATTTGGCACCTTCTTCCTAACAATTTTGACCATGTCATGTAAAATATCCCTCTCGACAATCTGATGGAATATGTTCTCTGTACAGTTTTTGCTGAGAGTCTCCAGAACCTGGGTCATAATATTTTTGAAATAGCTAGTTTCATTAGATATGGATCAATTCACTTGGATACAAGGACAAAGATATGATGAGTTTGGGGGGAAAAATATCTAAAATGTTGTTTCCTGAAACATGTGCAATGTGGCCTAATATATTTATAGTTAAGACTTGTGCAGAAACTTTCGGCCTAAACCCAAACAGAAGGAAAAGGAAAAATGGAAGTCCATCTAACACAATTACCGAAGCCAAAACGGAATTGTACACAGAAATTGATGAGTTCTTTAAAAAACATTATGGCAATGAATGATGATTGTAAGCAGAAAAGTGGACAAGCTTACAAATAGAGCAAGAATCTGTATCTTATAGTCTTTGCTCGCCAGCTTTTTTTTCAGGATTTTCAATGCCTCTTTTGCTTGCCTGTAATGGTTAGCAAACTTTTATCAGATTATATGGAGGGGGAAGGGGAACCTCATCTAAACAGGCTCAGTAGAAGGGGGG